>PISX010004874.1:0-114872 GCA_004024625.1 Mellivora capensis | reverse complement strand
TGGCTTCCCACTCAGCTCCCAGGACTTGAAAGATCAGATCTAAGAGCAAAGAGGTTCTTCAGCTCTCTGCCTATCACCCACCAGGCTAAGGGCAGGGATGGAGAGGACTGGTGGCCACCTTCCGGCATGACAGGAAAAGCCAAGCAAGGTAAATGATGTTTCTCCACCAGAGCCCAAAAGCCCCCATCTGTGAAGTCCCTTCATGATGCTACGTGGCACTGCCTGCCTTCGCCCTCACCCTGCCCCCCCTCTCCACCTCACCAGGCTTCCTAAGCACCCCCACTCATTCTCCTGAAGCCAGACAAGCAAGCGCAACAAGACGAGGAACTGCAGACCGCCCAAACCAACCTGCCACACACTGAGCCTCCTTCCTCCACTGCGGAGAAGGCCACAGCCAAGGGAGACCATGTTTCTCCTGAGACCGGGAACGCCCTTCTTGTCCCCTCTTGTCAACAGCTGGCTTGCTCACTCTAGTTTTTTGGATAAGTAATCTTGAGGATCCTTTATCTGCTCCATGATGCTCAAAGAAAATACTATTTAATTCAAATCCTGCTCTGTATAATGAACACCATACAGCCACTTCACCTGAAGTATGTTTTATTCCTACCTCGTTGAAAAGCACATTTTTAGTATTAAAAAGTAACATGTGCTTTTTGTTTAAAAAAAAACAAAAAAACAAAAAAACTGCACAACAGTAGATTAAAGACAAAAGTGGAAGATCTCTCCCCCACTCCCTCCCCCATTCCTAAGAATAGCCAATGATAGTGGTTGTTTATCCTCCTCCTCTAGGCATTTCATTTCTTTCTTTCTTTTTTTTTTTTTTAAGATTTTATTTATTATTTATTTGACAGAGAGAGACACAGTGAGAAAGGGAACACAAGCTGGGGGAATAAGAGAGGGAGAAGCAGGCTTCCTGCCAAGCAGGGAGCCCGAGACAGGACCTGATCCCAGGATCCTGGGATCATGACCTGAGCTGAAGGCAGACGCTTAACCGACGGAGCCACCCAGGTGCCCTACACTAGGCATTTCTGTGCACACACACAGTCATAAACTCGAAAAGAAATTACCTAATTTGTTCTAAAATTATTATATATATCCCCCACACAGTTCAACCATGTGCTTTTTGAAGCCAGCATGTTTTATGGACATTTCCCGACCTCCATCCATAGAGAACAGCCTTTGGCTTTAATAGCTCCAAAATTCCTCTTCCTGTTCATAGCACCGGGAAAACTGTAGGGAGTTCTTTTTTTCTCCTAGTATAGCTCTTCCCCGGGTACACACAGCTTGCTTAACTGAATCCATGTTTTTAGACTATTTATCCATATACATATGGGTCCATATAAAACATAGAGTCCTACAAAGAAATATATGTGGGTCATATGTTCTAGAAGCATTTCTCATCTTTATAAGGTTGACTCTCTCTGGTTCCTTCAGATATTGACAAACCCCATACAGCTCCTCAGAAAGGCTTTCCCTGGCCAAACTCCAAATGAGCACCCTATGTCACCTCTACCCCTGTCCAGCTTCATTTTTTAACTGTAGCACTTATCCTAACATTGCATTGTTTCTTTGTTCATTGATTTGTAGCTTCCCAACTTCAGTATGAGCTCACCAAAGGCAGAGACTCCACTGTTTTATTTACTGCTATATCCCAGTGCCTAGAAAAAAATGCATATTAAGTGTTAAAAAAAAAATTTACTGGATAAATAACCATTTAAGCCTCACAATGGACACTGAAATGCATCCCTTCCTGAAATTCTGGATTTCCAGGTTGGAGGGGTGTGTGTGTGTGTGTGTGTGTGTGTGTGTGTGTGTGTGTTTAGACCTTAGCAGAAGTAAAACCAATACCATTTGACAACCATGGGATCTACAGCTACAAGGACCAATCCCTTAATGGAATTCTTCTATAAACTTATCAAGTCAAAGAACTGGACTGGACTCAAGGAAATGTTCTAGCAGAAAATCAAAGGTCTTTGAACTACCATTCAGTAATTTCTCCCCCATTGAAAATCTTTCCACTTTTGTTCATATCCTATGAGGGAGACATTTGACTTTTTATCCCTAATATCCCATCAATTCTTCACCAAGCATATTAAAATTCCCTCTTTGGTCAGTTTATGGTCTGACAGAATAAAGAGTGGACATTAAACAAGTATCCGATGAGCTCATCACAGGTGAGGCTCCGTTGCCTGCTGCTTTCCTGACACTGGGTACTACACTCAGCAGTAAATACAAAACTGTAGCACAAGCTTACCTGTCGTTCCGAAAGACCTTTGGTAGATACCTTCTGGGGAACCACATGGCCAGAGCACACATCAGAACCCAAAGGATTGCAAGTTCATCGAGCATCTGACCCAAGAAACTTAGGGTTGCGTGGAAGTAGACGGATCCAATTCCTAGAATCAATGACAACCAGTAAAAAAAGGTCACCACAGAACAGACTCACAAATTCAACACAGGCCAGCCATTCGACCAACCACTGTCGCAATCACCAGATCACACTCTCACTGAAAGAAGCAGCTGAAGGAAGAAACACACACCCCCTAGGCATGCAGACTTGAAGCCTAGAAAGAGGATTTCAAGCAGGGCCCCAAGGTCAGCACATCAGAACTCGAATAATGCCACAGTTAAACACTCTGTCCTCCTCCGCGGAGGGTTCAGGGAAAGAGGCCGTCAATAAAAGTCAACATTCTCTCACTGTTAAGAATTCCCAATCCGCCTGTGGAAGGAAATGGAAATTATACAAGCATTTCCCAGAACAATGAAAGATCAAACACTGAGATTTTTCTTTTTTTTGTTTTGATCCATTAGACTAAAGTCTCATCAGAGTTCAATCGTTTTTTTGTGTGATTTTCTTCCGAAGTCCTCAGAAAATGGTGCTGGCACAGCACCAACAGGGTCACAGAAGTAAGCCATGAAGCGATCATTAGAGTCACCCCAGTATCCAGCCCGTGTTCAAAAGCGTCCTCCTTCGGGCGTCAAAGCAAAATAAAAGTTCACAAAGACGTCAGGGTGACTCTGGTTTACAAAAACATAATGTTCAAAAAGAACAGGAAGTGTGCAGAATTCCATTTCCTCCCTTTCGGCCCCTGCTCCGACACGAATCCACTTACCCACTACAACTAAGAGCGTCCATATTAGGTAGATGCCACTGTTGAAGCATGTTGCGTACTGGCGAAATAAGCACATGCAGATGGGCGGTAAAACGAAAAATAAGACGTTGCTGATCTGGGGGAGGGAGGGGGGGGATGTAAAATGAAAAGATGAATATTAAGTAAAAGGGCAAAGAAACAAAGCAGCGTGTTCCAGATATGACCCTTCTTCCAAACTGAGATGGATATGGCCACACATCCTGTTCAAGCTGTTACATCTTTTATTTATTTATTTATTTATGTATTTATGTATTTTTTTAACGGCATATACGGGGAAATTTAAGCCTTCTTTAATGGCCATTTGGGGGCTTCTTCCTGTCTCTTCGCAGCATTTTTATAGCTGCTCCCATGATCGAGCTATGAAAGCTGCCCAGCCCCCTGTCCGGATTCCAAGAAGCTTCTTCTTTTTCTGCACAAGACTACCTGTAAAGCCTTTTGCTCTACTTGAACATACATTTTTAAAAGTAAGGCCTACACTAAGTAATGGTAAAAAATATAAAGTTTATTTTATGGAGGCGAGTACGAGACATTACAGCTCCCCAAAATTTCTGCTAGCAAGGCAAGCTTTTTCCTCCCACACCCACACAAGGCAGGATGCTTCCTAGTTTCCTGGGCCTGCCTTTGTCAGTTTCTTCCCCTAATCAAACCTACTTTTAGGTAAAGATCAAACTTTCAGATTTTAGTGTGGATTTAAGCCTATTACCTTGGGGGGGGGCAGCATTTGGCTTTTCAAAAAATATACATATCTTCTCTAATATATTCAAATTGTCATTTCAACACTTAATCACTATTTAAATATCATTAATGAGGTATTTTCCATTCCATTCCATTTATTTTCACATAAAGCTTTGAAGTCCAGGGTGAACTTCATACTTACAGCCCGTCTCTATGTGGCCCAGCCAAACTCCACGTGCTCAACATCCACCAGTGCCCAGTGATGACCGTACAGGTCAGCATAACTCTGGAACCTCAGCTCTAGGGTTTTTTTAATGTATTCTTTTGTCTTCTTGTTTTCAGGAGTCACAGCCAGCTCCTGTTTTTTTTTTCCCCCCAATTTTTTTTAAATCGAGGCAAAATTCACATCACATAAAATTAACCATTTTAAAGTGTACAATTCTATGTCATTCTATGCCCTCGGAATACGCAACCATCACCTCCGTCTAGCTCTAAAACCTTTTCATCACCCCAAAAAGAAATCCTACACCCATTAAGCAGGTACTTTCCGCTCCCTCCCTACCCTCCTGCCCAGCCTGGCAACTGTTGATCTGCTTTCTGTGTCTATGAGTGTACCTATTCTGGGTATTTCATGAAAGTGGAGTCACACAGTCTATGACCTTTGTGTCTGGCTTCTTTCATTTAGCACAACGTGTCTACGGTTCATCCACGTTGTGGAGCGTTCAGTACTTCCTGCTTTTTCGTGGCCAAATAATATTCCTTCATCTCAAGACCACATTGTTTATCTGTTCCCTCATTAATGGATTGTTGCGAACGGGGCTGCTATGAACATTCACGTACTTGTTTTCTTCTGGGTATATGCCCAAGCTGCCATTGCTGGATCCCATGGTAACTCCATGTTTAACTTACTGAGGAACCGCCAAGCTGTCTCCCACCGTGGCTGGACCATGTTACCTTCCCACCAGCCCCGTACAAGGGTTCTCGTAGCTCTATCACTCTGCCAACACGTGTTATTTTCTGGTTGTTTTTGTTCTTAATGAAGGCCATCCTCCAAGGTACAAAGTGGTGGGGACATTCAGCTTTTGAAGTTTCCTTTCTAACTGTGACTCATAAATGACAGCAGGCAGAGGAAGCATGCGGAATGGGAAAACCACAGCTAAGTCCAACTGAGCAACACCGATGGGGAAAGGGTAGGAGGATTCCACAAAAAAAGACTAGAAAAAAACTTTCACAGGTAGGAGGCTGGGACAGATGAAGTCCAGAAAATCAAGAGCCTGGGCTCTTTCCAAAGACCAGTCCAGTCCCCGCTGTTGAACAACACAGAGGCAGCCCCACAGGAACCGTGAGGGTGGGTCTCTGAGTTGAACTAAAGGAGCCTGGGTAGAAAAGCTTTACCAGACGTAGGAAAGTGTGCATGTGCACAACTAGACCAAACACATCAGCAATACCAGACCCCTGAGGCAGACAGGTAAAGACTGGGACAGTCACTGACCTAGGCAAGCAGGCCTCTTTCAACACCTGGGAGCAGGAAAGGTTAGAAGGAACACCACTTTTAGAAAGGCAGGGAAGAGAGGAGGGAATTAAATCAGTGACAAGCAGAGAACCAGATCCTGTGTCAGGGGTGGGATGGGTGCAGGGTTGCTGCCAGGGGTTAAGATCAAAGCCTGAAATCCCCAGTAGGGCTGCCCCATTGTTCAGAAAGGGGTACTTTCCTTCTAGTTCATCTGCTCTGATGGGGATCTTTTCCTCCTTCTCACCGGAAAGGCCCATAAACTACTTGCAGCCCAGGGTGAGTGTTTGGATAAATGGTCTCAGATGTTCCAGCCAGGGTGCAGTCTCCAAGCTTAGAGACAGGGCCACTCTTCAGTCACTAAGCAGCAGGTAAGGAGGAACTGGGCTTAGGGTCTGCATACATTGTCAGCAGTAAGCTATTGTTTTCCTATCCCAGCCTTTAAATTTCCAAGGAATCCTTTAAAGAACGAGAGTTCTTTAGGAGTAAAAATGAGAGTGTTTCAAGACCATCCCTTGTTTTACAAGGGGCAATGCATGAGCGCCCAGAATGGTGCTGCAGGCTGGCCCAGATCCAAGAGGCCATCACCCACAGAGCAGGAGCAGGCCCTAAGCTGTTTCCACCGCCCAGAGCTGATTTTCCCCTCCAATGCCCCCCCCCCACCCCCGCCTTCCCTCCAGCGACACTCTGACCTCCTTGGCTGAACTCTTTGCTGGTTCTCTAAAAATTCTGACTTATCGGGGCACCTGTGTGGCTCAGTGGGTTGAGCCTCTGCCTTCAGCTCAGGTCATGATCTCAGGGTCCTGGGATCGAGCCCTACATCAGGATCTCTGCTAAGCAGGGAGCCTGCTTCCCTCTCTCTCTGCCTGCCTCTCTGCCTACTTGTGATCATCCTCTCTTTGTCAAATAAATAAATAAAATATTTTTTTAAAAATTCTGACTTATCCTTGCATTGTGCACCTGTGATAGGATTTAAATGTGGCTCTCCTTTCTGGGAGCACAGAAGGAACGAAAGAGGGAGGAGAAAATGGAATTATTATACCAGAGATAACTCAAAACCTGATCTTTCTCCTTTTAGACATAAATGTGTTCTCCTGTTTCGTTCTGTAATTTTGTTTCAAGTCTCCTTGCCATCCTGCTCCCGGGGAACACCCGTTGCCCTCGGATTCACAGTCTTCAAGTCCCTTTCCTTGCATTTATGTGAATACATATCGCATATTAGAACATCATCACTCTACTACTCCTCTCCTTCAACAACAGGCCAGCCACAGGCTATGCCAAACTTTTCCTCTTAGTTCAGATAGACTGACCTCACTTGCTGTAAGTGCCACATGTGGGGGATTATCTAGTCCTTCCCCAGGGGAAGGAGCCCCAGGGACCAGCCTCTCCTACAATGTCAGTGGTGGGGGTGGGGGCAGGACACATTCATTTTGCTTTTTACTTCATCTTCATTGCCTCAAACCCTTGCAATCTCCCTTGCTCCAGCCAAGTACAGCCATTTGCTAAGCTGTCCCCGCAACCTGGCTTTGTCAACTTGTGTTCTTCACTTGTTTTTGCCTTTTCGAGTTTGTATTTAAATTCTGGGTAACATGGGGCACCTGGGAGGCTTAACAGGGGTTAAGCCTCTGCCTTCAGCTCAGGTCATGGTTCCAGGGTCCTGGGATCGAGCCCCACATGGGGCTCCGCTCAGCAGGGAGCCTGCTTCCCTTCCTCTCTCTCTGCCTGCCTCTCTGCCTACTTGTGGTCTCTCTCTCTCTCTCTGTCAAATAAATAAATAAATAAATAAATAATTTAAATTCTGGGTAACGTACGGTGCAATGCTGGCTTCTGTCTTAAACACGCTTAAATGTATTTACACGCTTTTCACAAAGATATGAAGTCGTTCATTACACCTGCAGGAAAGTCATGGGACCTCAAACATTTTTTTAAATGCACATATTACGGAGTTCAACTTAGAAGCACCATTTGAACATCTCCCCGATGACACAGAAATCACCTTATTGCCTCTTCATAGCCCTTCTATCAATGACGGCCTGCCTCCCGCATGCCTTTTAAAGCCCTCCCTATGAAAGGGAAAACCACGGCTCGGGTCATGATCCCAGCGTCCTGGGATTGAGTCCCGCATCAGGCTCTCTGCTCAGCGGGGAGCCTGCTTCTCCCTCTGCCTCTGCCTGCCACTCTGTCTGCCTGTGCTCGCTCTCTCTCTCTGACAAATAAATAAATTAAAAAAAAAAAAAAGAAAAGAAAAGGGAAAGACCAAATCAGAGGGACACTCTCTCTCCCCGAGACAAAAAGAGGAAGGAACTCCGAAAGAAATACAGAAAAGCAAACAAGTCCTGGTTAAAACACACATTCAGCGGCTCCATTTCTTCTGAGCAATGAAACTTCCCATCACAACTGTGTGGGTTACTGAAGTTGAATAGTTCAGCCAAGAGGTATTTTTTAAAGCCTGTTGTTGCTTTGGAGAACTAATTAGCTTAATGTCTGCAGAGCAGATTGTTTTAATTAAAAGGAAACCACAATTTTAAAATGTATTAATTATTTCCTTAGAAAGTTCCTCATTCCACGAATTCCTCTGTAACATCGCCCCAAAATAATCTCAGGAACAGGCGGCAATCTCCTCCCAAAGCACGGGAGTGTGCGCTTCCCCAGGCGCACGGTAAATGCTGACAAAGCAACAGGCTGTGAGATTTTCTGAACAGAAGGTTCAGAAACAGCTAAGGGGTGTTCCCCTGGCTGGGTAGAAGGTCTGGGCCTCCTAACTGTATGCAGATGTCTAGTCCTCCATTCCATTGCTCCCCTCATGCCTCTGGGATGACCGGCTGTCCTGGCCTGCCTGGGACTGAGGAGGGCCCCCCGGGCCACGGGCAAGGCCTGGACAAATGAGGACATGTTGGCCACCCCACTCAGAAGACTTCTTGCAAAATTCCTCCACAGTACCCTAACCCCATGCGGAACCCCTTGCCAACCTGTGTACCTCTCTGGATTTGGCCATCACCACCCAAAAGATTGTTTGCAGGTGTGGTCTCTGTGACATGCACACAGTAGCTGCCCAGTAAACAGACAGATCTAGCCATGAACAGAGACAGAATATATAGGTCATTCTGCCCTATGGGGACATGGGCTTTCGCATATCAGGAGAACTACCCTCCTTATCTTGATGGGTAGCAGAGTTCATCGGGAAAGGCAACAGATGATGGGCTGGTTTTATGCAGATATTTTGCTTCGAGACTCTTTTCAGCACCAGTGGATTTCCTCCTGAGCCCCCGAGTCACTGTCCAGCAAGAGAGTCCCCAAAAGCAAAGCCCAGTGGTTAAAAAGCAGACCCTACTTTTCTCTAAAGCAGTGCGTTCTAGAGTCCTTCTCTTTGGTATGACTAGAGCCTGGAAACTTAAAACATAAAAAGGAACCCACGTCCATAAAACTTGTAGATGGAAGAAACAGTACAAAATGTGCAGAAGCAAAAGGCTATGGAAGAACACGACATGTTCTTGGAAGGGAGATGTGGGCTTGGCTGAAGTAAAGGATGATGACAAGTCTTGAGGCAATAGAGATTTGCAGGGCCCCAAAGCAAAAGGCTTGTCCACCCAAACTCTGTCAGTGCGGGTATACTATAAGCCAGGGTACTCTCTCTGGTGGGCCATTTAACAACGATTATCAGTCTCTGAGTAAACTCTCTCCTTGATCTAGCAATTCCCTCCAGAACTCCCTCCAGAGGATTCGTACTTGTATAAGTCCATCCAGAAGCAGATATAAAGATATTCATTGCATCACTGCTCCAAAACCAAATCGAAAGCATAAAACAGAAACCGCCCTACATGTCCATCAATAAGAGATTGAGTGGTTAAATAAATCACGGTCAGTCCATTCAATGGAACACTTATTAGACACTGTAAAGAGGAAGGTAACTCTGAGCCAATCTAGGCCCATCTCTAAGATCTATTAAGTGAAGACATCGAAAGGAGTCTGTGTAGTATGAGCTCAACCGGGTTGAATGAAAACTTAGATACCGGGTGTACACATTTTACATATGTATTTTATATACTCACACGAATACGTGTGTTTTGTACAATGCCTGAGAAAATACAAAAAAGCAGATTTTTTACTTTGTAACTTGCATACTCTGATTTTTTTTTTACCCTGATCGGGCTACTATTTGTGAAAATTAGTAAGTGCAAACCTCACTGAAGTTGCCTAGGGATGCTCCCCGGGGAGGCTGAAGGGGAAGCCCACACCACTCAATGTGAATGACAGACCCCTAACAGAAGATTCCCCAAGGAACTTATTCCAGGTCCCAACAGGGAAAGATACACATTGTATCTCCCACAAGAAATCCACTACCCCTGCCCCTCAGCCAATGAGAAACAATCACCCTGAACTCTGCTTTTCTCCAGTTCAAAACAACCCCTCCCGACTTCCTCCTTCTCCACAAGATAACATTCCTCTCCTTTGTTTATTGCTCTTGCCTATGCTTTTGCTCTAGCTTGCTTGTCCTGAATGGCAATTTTCTCTTACTCCAAAATAAACCCATGTTTGCTGGTAAAGTAAATTTTATTTTTAAGGTGAACATTTTAAACAACTGTAACAAATAACTACACAAACTTTTTCATACCCAACATCATGAATTCTTTCCTGTAGATCAAATGGTCCCAATGCAGGAGTTTTCAGTTTAAAAATGACTGAATTATAAACAGCTGTGCTGTGCAAAATAAAGAAGTCAAAAGGAGCTACGTGACATTTGCATCCTTAGGAGACGTATCTTTGTAAAGTCAATGGACTAAGGTCTAACTCTAATTCTGCCATTTTCTTGACCTTGGCAAATTGCGTCATCTCTCTAGACCCTGGTTTCTTCCTTTCATCAAGTGGCTCTAATGATGAGTGCCCACCCCCCGGGGTGATTGTGCACGACACAGCAGAGCTTCAACACCCAGCAAACAATTAATGGTAGCCAGTAGTGACGTAAGTTGTAGTAGTGATGTGCTACCCCCAAGACCCATTAAGAAGGTTCTAGATCCTTCTCCCAGTCATCCCCTGATTTTTATCTTCAGTTCCCTAAACTTTTCCTCAAAATTAGTAATGATTATTCTAAAATGGATAATTAGCTGCCTTCCAATGAGGATTTAAAAAGCTGTTTATCGCCAAGTAATAGTTCACTGTCTTCCTCAATACAAGAGAGAGAGAAGCACGCCTTTGTCCCGTGATAAGCTCCAGAAGATAAGTAGGGCAAGGAAACAGAGAAGGAAACAGTTTTTGCTAAGCTCTTTTGGACCCAGACTCAACAAAGTCAGGAGACCAAACACTTCTCTGAGATTTAAAGCTCTCTAATGGGCTAAAGCAAATGTTGTGGTTTAGGGGTATTGCAAAGAACAAGGCCTGTCAGGAGGACCAGCCAGGCTAATCACCCACAAGACACTGAAGAGCACCGGGTACTCACAGTACCCAGCCAGCTGCGGTACTGTGTGCCCCCCTCTACCCCTGAGGGTACACTCTGAAGGAAGGGGTTCAACAGGTGACCTGTAGCCACCTCCACTAGTCTTTCGCAGTATCGATGGACAGGAGAGGGCAGGTTTTCTTGAAGTACTAACCTGCTCATAATTAAGAAGCAGGAGTGTTTGTGAGAGAGGAAGGAGGGAGAGTGCAGACTTCTGGACTGTGCCAGAAAACGTGAGGATGACTGCTCCCTTCTCTAGAGTTCAGTTTCATCATTAATGAATGAAAGGGCTGTGACCAGCTCATCAGAGATCCCTCCAGACTGACTCATGCCAAGTACATTCTCTCCAGCAAATCCAAGGAGAAAATCCTAACGAACAACCTCAAATTCACAGGGACTTGTAAACCAGGAGTTCCTGGTTTTTTGTGTGTTTGGACAGCCGCAGAAATGACCATGCAGTCTTCCATTTGGTCTGAGAATCCTGAGCCACCACACAGCGAAAAGAAGAGGCATTTCCTTCCAGCATCAAGCTTTCCCTCCCATAAATACTAACAGCAACACCCACTACTGCGGTGGGGAAGTTTCAGCCTGCCTAGTGGGACCAAGGCAAGCCCACGAAATACGCACACAGTCACTCCCAAACTTCCCTCTCACTCCCCAGGCTTAATCGCTGGAGAGGGCACAGGCCTGGGGGAGTTGACTTGGGGGCTGGACTGAGCCTGGAAACTAAAGGCAAAGACAGGGGAACTAGTAACAATTAACGTGACTCTGGCCCAAAGTAATTCGACCTATTATTGGTGCGTTAGCGGGGCGGGGCCAATCAGCGCGGCGGCAGTGGGCCCTGCCCCTGAAACCTGCCTGGGAACTCCCCTCCCCCCCCCCACCCACTCCTAGAGCAGGTATTCTGGGAGAAACCGCACAATGCGACCCAAGTGCGTCACGCCACAGAGATCCTAGGGGAGGAAGGGAATTGTCCCGGCGGGTTCACCAGTCCCTGAGTCACCCACCTAGATGAGGGGCTGGCGCGGACCACTGGCTTCGGGACAGGTGCCGGTCAAACAAGACAATAGAGCCATCAGAAGGAGATGACAAGGGGTGAATAAGCCCAGATGTCGGGATAGGGACAGAAGAGGACAGACAGATGGAGAGCTGAAATGAGCGCAGAGAAGGGGGAGCAAGGATCGACCCTGGCCCTGGAGAGAGCATACCCCAAATACACGCAGGGACCCGTGTCCAGGTTCCCGGCGCAGCCACGATTAGGAATGGTCCCCTCCCTCCAGCCCGCCTGCCATCCCCGCTCCCGCTCCCGCTCCCGCTCCCGCACCGTGTTGTAGAACTCGGCGATGGCAGGCACGATGGTGTAGTTGTCCTCGCACCAATCCACCTCCGAGCTGCCGGCCCGCAGCTGGTCCCACCAGTGCGGGATGCTCATGGCCGCTGTGGGGCATTGGAGCAGCTGCTCCCGCAGCCGAAAAGAGCCCAGGGCTGCTGCTGGAAGCCGACTACTGCGGCCTCGGTTTTATACACAACGAGTCAGCCGCCGGATGTGGCGCCTCCCCAGCCCGCCCCCTAGTGCTCAGCTCCGCCTGTTGGACGTGACTCACTCGTGGACCCCTCCCCCAGCTCCGCCCCCTGGAGGGGAAGGCGAGGGTACGAGCAGGCCACGCCCATCCTGGGGGCGGGATGCGCGTGGGAGGAGGGGCAGTCCGGAAGCGCGGACAGAGGTCCGGGCAAGTCCAGATACCCGCGCTAGGGCAGGTGGCAGAAGCCCTGACGGTCGGCCCCGTGCCTGCCCATGCCTGCCCACGCCCACCTCCCCGGCTCACACACACAGGCGCCACCACTCCCCGCCACCCACTGAAGGATCCAGGCCCCGGTGGACTCTCAAGGAGTTTGGCACTGATCTGGCTGTGCCCAGCGTGGGACGCCGGTGCTCACACTCAAGAAAGAAAAGCCCTCAGTCCCTCTGAAGTCAGTGAGGGTTTGCTGAACAGGACCCAGCGCCATGGGCTAGAGCAGGAAGACCTTACAGGGTGGAGTGGCCGGCTGGATGACCTTCCCCACCGCTGTTGAGTAGAGCACTTCTGCAATTTCCAGGATGCTCTTGGTCCCCTGGAATCCAGCCTTAGGGCTTTAATCTGGTCTTCAATTAAACAGAGGGTGAAACTTTAGCCATAGCAACTCTAGGAGGACACAGTATGGCAGGTATGACCTCTCCAGGACATCCAAAGTGCAAGAGATGATGGCATATGTATAGCATTGATGATACACCAGGCACTGTTTGAGGAACTTCCATGTGTCCCTTACTTACTCTTCTCAGGAGGATCCTGCAAAGTGGGCTCTAGTGACAATGACATTCCAGCCAGTAAGGCAGAGCTAGAAATCAAACTCATGCAGGATGACCTCAGACTGGCTGGTAACTACTTTGCTGCTGCTATAGTCTCTAAAGCCCCATCCGAGCTCCCCAGGGATGGCCCTCTCTCCACCGGACCGTCCAGGCAAACCCTGGCTGGCCTCCAGCGTCCATCAGCAGATACCCACACAGGCATTTGCAGGCCTCCCAGATCTCCAGAAACTATAAGCTCCAACTCCTCCATTGGTCTCCAGAAAAATCCAGCTTTCTTCCCCAGGGAGCAAATCACACTCCTTCGTTCCTCTGTCCCAACTCTGTTCTCCTAGACAGCCAGTTCCACCGTGCTGGAACCCAGTTCATGGGTACCTTCTCCTAAGGTTGGAATAATTCAGGCCTGCAGGACACCCGGTGTGAGCTGGGGGCTGGGGGGAATATTCCTCACGGCCACAGAGGATATTTAATCAGCTCATTTCTCCATGCCTCACAGCGCTCCCAATGGTCCAGCACCAGTTTTCCACATTGTACTCCTTCCAGCACTTAAGTGGAAATATATCCATTGCCTGGGTGGCTCAGTGGGTTAAGCCTCTGCCTTTGGCTCAGGTCATGATCTCAGGGTTCTGGGATCAAGCCTTGCATCGGACTCCCTCCTCAGCAATGAGTCTGCTTCTCCCTCTGCCTATGTGATCTCTCTCAAATAAATATCCACAAGGTAGAAACTCTCTTCCTGTGGACATGCCAACACAAATCCGCCTCTCTGGATCTCATTCTCTCCCTAGTGCACATCAGAGCTTTTCAGAGGCTGAATGATGTCATTATCTCTCTGATGGCTTATGGAATCTGTGCTTTGCGTGTTCTTTGGTATTAAAAATCTCTAAATGTTGAATATGACTCCCGGTTGCCTCAATTGGTTAAGCATCTGCCTTCAGCTCAGGTCATGGTCTCAGAGTCCTGGAATCAAGCCCCATATTGGGCTCCTGCTCATTGGGAGCTCTGCTTCTCCTTCTGCCCCTCCCCACCTCTCCCTCTCTCTCTCTCTCTCTCTCTCTCTCTCGCTTTGTCCCAAATAAATAAAATCTTTTAAAAAATTAAAATTAAAAAAAATGTTGAATATGAGGGGTGCCTGGGTGGCTCAGTCCATTAAGCATCCAACCCCTGGTTTGGGCTCAGGTCATGATCTCAGGGTGGTGAGATCAAGCCCTACATGGGGCTCAGTGCAGGGTATGGAACCTGCTTAAGATTTCTCTCCCTTGCCCTCTGCCCCCCGCCCCACAAGAACATGTGCACGCGCTCTCTCTCAAAAAAATTTTTGAATATGATAAATACTGATTGATATTACTACATAAAAGAATTTTAGGATCCTCAATCTTCAGTATAAAAGGAGTCCTCAGATCAAAAATGTTGAGAACTGCTATTAGAAAAAAAGATATACCCAGTTAAACTCTTCGTAAGGTTTTTAATCTTTTCGAACTTTTAAATATTTATTGAATGAGAGCTTTTAGACTTAGACAAACTTCTATCACTCTTGTGTGTACATAAAAAGGGAACACAATAAACTTGTTAAGGAATGCTTCTAATTTCTTCACACTCAGAATCTCTATTCTTTTACTTAGTCATTTTTCAACTGAGTCATTGCTGTCCTCGTATTGTTAATTACCAGGCACTGGTGATGCAGCATTTCTTAACCACACTTCACTCCTGAATGCTTCCAAACCTAGGGTACATATTCTGATGCTAGCACATTCTTGATCTTACCTGGAGGTTGCAAGGAAAAGTGTTCAGACAATAGGCATCATGTTTCCTTTCCAGATAATCCTTAGGTGATCTGTTGACAGAAACATGGAGATTACAGCTGCCAAGTCATTCCACCAGGATTAACCACTGAGTTTGTGTGTGTGCAGGCAATGACAACACGTCTTGACCCCCACTTGGCCAACCGTGATTATAAGATGCCGTTCACCGTAAGATGTATCTGGATTTCAGGATGTTACAATGCAAAACACTGTGACTTTTTAGCACCACTCAAATGTAGAATTCACTGGATATAAATCTTCCTTCTGCAGGCCCTGCTAGAGACTGATGAGTTTTCCTCCTACTCAGGAATTCTTACTGGCAATGACCCTCCTAGTTCAAGATCAAAACCAACCACCTGGGTTCTAATTACAATTGCACAGAGAGAGAGTACTAAGCCTAAGGCTACTGGCGAGCAGCATCAGGGACACAAGGGACATTTCTCCAAAGACACGAGTGTTGCTCTTCTTGGGAGTATGTTAAAGATTTTGATGTTGTCATCGACACTCCCCATTGTTGCCACTTTTTCAATCAATGTCATCTAATAATTTAACATTAGGACCTATCATTGGGTCATTAATTTTGAAATTGATTTTATATTAACAATAGGCCTTGGCAACTACCTTTAATAGTTGAATACAAAACTCTGAAATTAGGTGTAAGCAGAGAGCTTGGGGCGAGCGGGTTGGGGGATGTGACTGCAGACAACAGGGCACTCCTGATTTCTGACAATGACTTTCTTGTGTGGCTTTGGATCTAAATATGAGTCAGTGATACATATCCATGAAGAGGGAAGTCAGGATGCCAGCATCTTCTCTTTTTACAGAGTTTTTAACTATGTTTATTTGGTCTAAGTAAATATCTGATAATAAATATCCAGTTCAACTCGTTCTACAAGTGGAAAATATCAAGTCACAAAGTCTTCCTTGGAAAAAAATTGCAGGCACCTGTGCCAATGAAGCACGAAGTGCATGATCAAGGGTGAAATTTTCTGCATTTTCTTGTCTGGCCAGAGTTTCTCATCATGATCTTGCTTGAGGCTCATTGTTCAGGCCAGTGTTTCTCAGACGGTCATCCCCAGCCCAAGAGCCCCAGCATCATCTAGAAACTTCTTAGAAATGCAAATTTCTAGGTCCATACCCCAGACCTATTGACTCACAAACTCTGGAAGTGGATTCCAGCAATCTGAGGCTCAACAAACCCTCCAGGAGATTCCAACCCACACTCAAAGTTTAGAACCACTATTTGAGCCAACGTGCACCAGGACGAAACTCCACTGTGGACAGTAAGCTTTGGTTGCCTGAAAAAAATCAGTCAAATCCAAGCCAAGACTGCCACCACCAGTGAAAGGAAGAAGAAGACCAAAGCCCAAGAGAGACCGTCCTCTCTTTTCCCTGGTTAAGCCAGGGGGTAGAGTCTGCTTACCCTCTTCAGTCAGGAGGGAAACAAGGAAATAAAGCAAGGTGGGTTTTTTTGTTTTTTGTTTTTGTTTTTGTTTTTAATCTAAGACAGAGTCTCCATGCTCAGAATTGTGCAGAAAACAGGGACTCCCCAGAACCACACACTACTGTAGCCATGTTGGGAACATGGCCATATTTGCTGTAGTTCACAGACAGACCGTCAGAGGCTGCTTCCTGCCCTTGGCCCTGGGCCCCTCTCCTTTCTCTAATCTATACTGGAAAGCCACAACCAATTTGTTAGGACTGGGTATATATACAGCACAAGTCAGTCAATTCTGATTGGAAGGCTGAGGCTTTGGCCTATGCCTACAGTGCATGGAATTTGTTAATGTGGGTTTTGATGGCGCTTCTCAGCAGAGAAAGTGTTTCTCTGTGAGAACTAGCTTGCAAGGGGACCAGGGTATACAGCAATTTTGAGCACCTGCTTTGCGCAAGGCCCCATATTCATGGCTGGGCAATATAAAGACAAATAAAATATTCTTCTTGGCCTCCTGGAGCTGAGTCTAGTAGAGGCCCACAAACCATCAGAGTACCACAAGATAACTGCTAAAATGGAGATGTGCGGATTGAATGGGGAAGCAAGGGGTGGGGGGTTGGAGTCTGCACTGAGAGCCAATGTAGGCCCAGCAGAGGAGATCGCCTCAGAATGAGGTGTACAAGATGAATAGGATTTTACCAGGAACAGCAGTGCAGAAAGGGGATTCTACAGAAGGAACAGCATGTGCAAAATGATGAAAGTCTGAGGAAGCATAATAATTCGGGAAACTTCAAATACTGTGTTTCAGCTGGAAAAGCGACAGACAGGGAAGTCAAACTACAAGACTAATAGGTGATCTGAGGAGTACACAGATACCAGAAACAGTTGGTGAGGTCTTTCCACAATCCAGCTGAGGGATGAGAAGAGCCCGGCTAAAGCATGCTTTCGTTCATTTACATGTAATTATGGAGTTCTTGTTATGTGCTTTGACACTTTTCTAGGGGCCAAGGCTAAAGTGGTGAGCAAAACAGATGCTGCCTCTGCCCTCATGGAGCTTGAAGTCTGGAAAGTGAGACACTGAATATTGCATAAATCATTACAAGTGTGCCGCAAAGAAGTGCAGGTACCACGAGAGCAGACAGCAGTGGCTCTGACCTTGGCTGACGGTGTCAGGAAAGGCTTTCCCGGAGCAGGTGGTATTTACACTAGGAGAAGGGAAGTTTAAGGCAAGGGGAAAGGGAATTGAAAGAAGGGATGCAATCCAGATATAAAAAAGGAGTTGTAATAGATTGCGCTATTGATTCCAGATACTTGAACACACTTTCCTAACCCACTGTCATGGGACTTGGGATTTGACCTTGTCATTGGCTATGACCAGAATGCGGGTGGAATGGCTGTGTTCCCTGGTTGCCAGAGACTTTGAAATCCATCCCTAGTTCTGCCTTTCCTCGGTGGCCTCTGCCATATGCCAGATCTGGGATGCTTCTTCAACCTTGGGTCCTGGAACGAAGAAGACACGTGGAGCAGAACTGTGTCACCCCAGCGTGGAATGTCAGCCAACCAATAAAACAGTCTGGTCGCTGAGATTTTGGGGGACTGTCTTTCACTCTGGCATAACCTAATGAAGGCTGACAAATACAGGGAATTAATAGTTTAATTAGAGGTAGGACATGAAAGAGGGGGGAAACAGAAGACCATTTCAAATAGTGTAGCCTGAACGCTCAGAAGATGCCCAGGTTACAAATCCAAAAGGGAGGCTAGGAGGAAAAATTGTGATTGAGGCTTGACTTGTTGAGTTAAAGGCACAGACCGAACCTCCTCGGAAGGTCTCTTCTCTCAGCAACTGAAAAGTCGAAAGACCAAGGGCAGCACAGGATTAGACAAAACGATGAGCAAACACAATGAGCAAAGAGAGCCCTGAGAGCCCTTTGGATAAATGCGCTCATGGGACAGGGCAGGACCAGAGAAAGGGGCCCTGGACGGCAGGCATGATGCTGAGCCTCGGGCGTGGCCACAGTTATGGAGGCCTGAGTGACAGGAAGGTGACAGTCCCCGCAGACTTGAGTGACCCGCCAGGCGAGAGAGGAGCAGGTGTGCCCGGTTAAGAAATAATAAACTGTGTTGCTGAGGGTTTTGAAGGGGCGGGGGGTGGGAGGTTGGGGGAGCCAGGTGGGGGGTATTATGGAGGGCATGCATTGCATGGAGCACTGGGTGTGGTGCAAACACTATGAATTCTGTTATGCTGAAAAGAAATTAAAAAAAAAAAAAAAAACCTGTGTTGCCTCCCTGAAGGGGGGAAAAACTGAACCTAAACCAAAACTCTGGCTCTCACTACCAGTTCACAGGAGCTGAGTCACCTGCGGATCTTGTAAAAAGGTTACACATTCGGGTTCCGATTTCGTAGGTCTGGAGCAGAGTCCAAGATCCTGCATTTCTCTGGAACTCCTGAGTGATGCAGATGCCTGCCCCCCCCCCCCATGGAGAACAGAGGACAGGACAGCACAGGCAGGCGCAATCAGGATTTCCATTAAAGGACACCCTTCACGACCACCCCACATCTTAGGCAAAAACCGGGGAAGAAAAGTAAGGATTTCCTATAGAAGATGTGGAACAGGCGCCCTAGAAGGCTACTACCTTATGATTCCATCTTTTATGACCTTCTAGAAAAGGCAAAACTAAGGAATAGAAAACAGATCTGTGGTTTCTGGGGGTAGTAGAGGGAGTTCACTGCAAGGGGTATGGGGGGGGTGGCAGAACTGTTCTACATTCTGCTTGTAATGTTTATATAACTGAATTCATAAAACCTCAGAACTCTACAAAGGTGTATTTTACCACATGTAAATGATACCTTAATAAACCTGACCACAGGGGCGCCTGGCTGGCTCAGTAGGTTGAGCGTCTGCCTTTGGCTCAGGTCAGGATCCCAGAGACCTGGAATCGAGCCCCACGTCTGGCTCTCTGCTCAGAGGGGAGCCTACTTCTCCCACTCCAGCTCTATTTGTGCTCTTTCTCTCAAATAAATAATTAAAATCTTAAAAAAAAAAAATAAGCCTGACCATAACCAAAAATAAAAAAGGAGGCATTATTTAGAGATACATACTGAAATATTTACAGACCAAATGTAGTCTCTCAGACTTGCTTTAAAATAATGCAGGAAGGGGGCACCCGGCTGACTCAGTCGGGAGACCATATAACTCTTGATCTTGGGGTTGTGGGTTCAAGCCCCATGTTGGGTGTAGAGATTATTTAAATAAATTTTTTAAAAAAGAAAGAATGGGGGCACCGGGTGGCTCAGTCGATTAAGGGTCTGCCTTCAGTTCCCCCTGCTTGTGCTCTCTCTCTCCCTCTCTCTGTCGAACTGTTGAAACTGTGTGGTAGTCACAACAGTCTCTCTACTTTGTATGTCTTTAAAAGTTTCTGTAATATGCTTAAAAGCTAAAGAAGCAATGAATTCCACTAAATGGGGGGAGGAGGGTTCCCACAAGCACCCATGTAGCCGAGAGCACCAGAAAGGCGGTTGGTGTGTGAGGGCAAAGGACTCAAACTTTAGCAATGGCTACCGTTACAGCAACATTTCTGACTGAACCTGTGGTTGTTACCTGTCCCCTTCATTCCAAAGGGTACACGATGGCAGGGAGTTACCCTCACCTGAGAAAGCAAATGGCAAACGGCTGAGAGGGAATCCTCTCAGGCCTGTGCATGAGAAACCCTTTACCCTGGGAACCATTGGTAAACAAGCTCTCCGCAGCCTGGGCGTGGGCCAGGTGGTACTGTGGCCACAGACTTTCTGGAACCAGGAAGCTGGAAAGGTCAGGGACTGGTCAGTGCCATGCCTCCCAGTCCTCTGAAACCTTAATTATGTTGTGTCTTGATGTGAATTTCTTGGGGTCCATTTGGAGTTTGCTCAGCTTCGGGAATCTGTAGGTTTATGTTTCTTATCACATTTGGGAACTTTCCAGCCATTATTTAAGTACTTCTTTGGTCTTGCTTTCTCTCTCTTCTCCTTCCAGGACTCCAGTGACATGAATATTAGATTTGGGGTTTGGGAGGTTGTTGTTTTTTGGGTCTTTGTTTTGGTTTGTTTTGGTTTGGTTTGGTTTTTGGTAGTTCTCAGTTCCCTTAGGCTCTGTTCATTCTTAAAAATCTATTTCATCTGTTGTTCACATTAGGTAATTTCTATCGTTCTATCTTCTTGTTCATTGGTTCATTTATCCCCTCCATTCTCCCAGCCAGCCCATCCTGTGAGCTTTTTATTTTGGCTATTGTATTTTTCAATTCTAAGATGCCCATTTAGTTCTTTATAGCTTGCATTACTTTGCTGAGATTTTTAGTTTTCTTGCTAAGTCCTTCTATGTTTTCATTTATTTTAAACATAGCCTTAATTGCTCACTGAAGTATTTGTATCGTGGCTGTTTTGAAATGATTCTCAGATAGAGAAGGGTCTGGCTGGCTCAACTGGTGGAACAGCATGTCACTCTTGATCTCAGAGTTGTAAGTTTGGGTCCCACATTGGGTGTAGAATCACATAAAATAAATAAATTAAATAAAATCTTTTAAAAAATCATTGGTAATCTTAATTTCTCCATCTTCTCTGCTTTAACAATTGAGATCTTCCTCATTCTTGGTATGATGAGTGATTTTTTTTTAATCAAAGCCTCAGTATTTTTGTATTATGCAAAGCTATGCATAATACAAATTACGAATCTTATCTAAACCTTCTGTCTTCTGCTGGCTTCCTCTGAAGGGGAAGGGGAGGTTCTACCAGGTGGAGATAGATAGCCAGATTGTCCAACTGACACCGGAGAGGAGACTCTTCTCTACCAATGGTAAGAGTGGAAGTTCAAGTTCTGCGTATAGTCTCCACCGACTTCACAGGGGGTCGGGGAAGCTCTTGACCAGCCATCGGAGCAGGAAGTTCAACTTCCTACTGAGCTCTCTCTGACCAGCCCCCTGATAGGATTGTTGGAAAACCTCTGAATAGTCCCATAAGGGTGGAAGTCTAGGTTCCCACTCAGCCTTTGCTTGTGTGGTTGGGTTTGGGCCATAATTTGCTTGTTTTTTCTGTGGTGTTTCGCTGGAGTAGAATGTTTCCTCTAAATGTTTCTGGTCTGCTAGACTGCCCCTGTCTTGTCCTCCGAGGAGAGAAAACATGCTCTTGTCATGGAATTTTTGGTCTATACCTATTGGCATTTTGAGTGGCTGACTTCTCCAATTCCTAGTCTGGGAGGTGTGAGCAAGAAGAAGGCGTAGAGAACTCCCGACCATACCATTCCTTGGGTCCTGAAGTCTCTAGCCAGCCTGCCTTCTTCTCTCCACCTTTCAAATGCTTGTTTTGTATACAATGTCCAGAGTTTTAAGTTGTATTTAGCAGGAGGAATATGGAATGTAGGTCCCCTCCATATTCCTGGAACCGGAATTCTAGGGGAACAGATTTTTAGAGCAAGCCAGTGGTCTCCCCAGATGAGCAGCTGAGAGCGGGTGGAGAGAGAAGAGAGAAGAGGAGCAAGGACTGAGTTCAGAGGGTAAAGGAGGAGGAACTAGCCAGGCAGCAAGAAGGCACAGCTAGAGAGGTAGGAGGACAAGCAGACACATGTAAGATAGCTCTAGTCAACCACCATTTATTTTATTTTATTTTTAAGATTTTACTTGAGAGTGAGAGCAGGAGCAAGGGGAGAGGGAAGAGCAGGGGGAGGAGTATAGGGGGAAGGGAGAAGCAGAGTTCCTGCTGAGAGGACATGGGGCTCCATCCCAGGACCCTGAGATAGGGACCTGTGCCAAAGTCGGACACTTAAGGGACTGAACCACCCAGGCACCCCTAGTTTATCACCTTTTATTTTATTTTTGTTTTTTTATTTTATTTTATTTTATTTTAAGATTTTATTTATTTATTTCACAGAGAGAGTGAGCACAGGCAGACAGAGTGGCAGGCAGAGGCAGAGGGAGAAGCAGGCTCCCTGCTAAGCAAAGAGCCCTATGCGGGACTCGATCCCAGGACGCTGGGATCATGACCTGAGCCGAAGGCAGCTGCTTAACCAACTGAGCCACCCAGGTGTCCCAGTTTATCACCTTTTAAATGATAGTGTAAGTGAACACAAAATCCAGACTGGAGCAGGTTTGAGAAAGAAGAGACGCAAAGTGAAAGAAGAAAGCTACCAAAGCTATGTATTGCATGACTCCAGCTACACAAAATGTCAGAATTGGCCAAGGTATAGTGACAGAAAGAGATGAGTGGTTGCCTAGGGCTGGGGCGGTGGAGTAGTTTGGAAAAAATAGAGATGGGAAATGACCACTATGTGGTATGGGGTTTCCTTTAGGGGTGAGAAAAATACTTCACAATTAGATTGTGGTGATGGTTGCACAACTCTGGGATATGTTGTTTTTTAAAATACTGAATTGCATACCTTAAATGGATGAATTGTGCAGTATGTGAATTATATTTCAATAAAGCTGCTTTAAGAAAAAGGGAAAGGAGGGATTAAAAAAGGGAAGGCTACCCTCTGGGAAAGCATGTGGAACTTTTATGCAGGGCTAATTTTTCTTACAGAAACACTTAATAATCCAGTAGGAAAAAAATGATAAAAGATGGAATAGAAGAATATATAAAAAGATGATTAATTCATAGTAACAGAGCTATAAATTATAACTATGTTATAATTATAATTTTATAAATTACAACTACATTAAAATAACAGTTATTGGGGGCGCCTGGGTGGCTCAGTGGGTTAAGCCTCCGCCTTGCTCAGATCTTGATCTCAGGGTCCTGGGATGGAGCCCCGCATTGGGCTCTCTGCTCAGCGGGGAGCCTGCTTCCCTTCCCCCCCACACCCCCCACCCCGCCTGCCTCTCTGCCTACTTGTGATCTCTGTCTGTCAAATAAATAAAATCTTTAAAAAAAAATAATAACCATTATTGATACCCTGAAGAAGCAAGACTTGCAAGGAGGCATAGTAAACCTAATTTAATCTATAGCTACAAAGTTCTCTTGACCACAGCATTTACCTCTTGGGGGAGTCTTCCAGTCTCCAAAGGATAAACCCAGAGAGCGGGTATAGTTAGTACATCATACACACAGAAGGCTGTCCTGGAAAAGTACAAAACGTGCGGCACAGAGAGAAGACTCCTTGGGCGCCTTCACACCGCTCGGGAATCCTGACTTCCGCTGCCTGGCTCCTGCTCCTGTCTGGCCATCCCATTGCGTTCTGCGCTGCGGGTCAAACCCAGAGCGGCTATGCTTCCCACCAGAGGATCCGGAGGGACGCCCAACCTTTGAAATAGTCCAAGCAGGACTCCAACTGACCCATAGCTTCTCTGGTGCAGAAAGTAACCTTTGCCACCTTAAATGTATAATAGGATGAAAGGGAGGATATCCAGAAAAGAAAAAGAAAAGAAACACCCCACTGTCATAAACAGAACCTGGCGGGCCAAATATAGTCGGTCTCCATTCATAAATTTCTCTCCTTTAGGTGGAGCCCTGTCCTTAGACGTGGGATCAAGCTTTCCTTCAGCCGGTTCCTTCTGAGTCCTCTCGGCACTGGTTTTGCTGGAGAGCGTGGTGTTTTTCTTCCGCTGGGTGGCCAAAGTTTGCTTTCTTCTTGTTCTCGGGCCCGGGGGCCGCTGGCTCTTTGCTGGTCCACATCGGAACCACGGTGGCTGGTGCTGGAGCTTAGGTCCTCAGACCTCCGCCTGTCCCTGGACATCTGGGTGAAGTTATTTCTTAGAAACGTCTGCCGCCTGATCTGCCCGCTCTCCGGCCACTAGGGTGTGTTGGGGAGCAGGGAACCCTCCCTGAGGGAAATGGAGGCAGCAGGGGAGGGGGGAGGGGAAGTATTGGGAAAAAGAAGCCGAGGAAGTTCTGACCCAGGGAGCGTGGTACACTGGAAGTCGGAGGGGATTGGGCGGGGCGCCCCCTCTCCTCCGCTTCAGGCGTCTTTGAGAGGGGGAAGGGGGGATTAGGAGCTCAGCTGGGAGAGGGCACGCGCTTCTAGCTCCTAGCCAGGCAGAGGGGCCACGAGAGACCCCTAGAGTCGTGTTTCCCCCGCAGCCCGCAAGGTGCAAGATGCAAGGTGCGAGGACACTTGCCAAGCCTTCCCGGGAGCAGGTACTCTCCTGATTGCTAGCGGAAGCGTGACCCGCGACAACACTATGGAGAACAGCGTAGCCGGATCTATCACAATTAGAGATGTTGTACACTTAGACCAGGCACATCGACTTCTAGTCATTTACCACTTTAACTTCCAGACACGGGAAATGACTTCCCCGCAGGGTCCCCGAGTAATTACAGCTTTCTTTGCAATAGTGATTGACTGGAAACAACTTAAATGTCAACTAGGAGGAGACCCATAAAGGCAACTCGAGGAAGCTCTTTCTGTGTCAAAAGAGAAAGTTCTCTGTACTGTACTGTTAAGGGAAAAACAAAAAGGGCAGCAAGTCATATAAGGTATGCTGTCATTTATGTTAAAAAGGAAGATGGGATACATTTGTACCAAAAAAAAAAAAACACAAAACAGAAAACAAACAACAAAAGCCCTCTGTATAAACAAACTAATAATACTGAATAACAATTGGTGTGAGGTGGAACTGGAAGGCAGGGTGAGAAAGATGCATTCCTTTTTGCAATTTTTGAAATTTTAAGCATTTTTTCAAAAGAAGGACTGTGAGGTGAGAGAGTGGAAATAATGGGCATAGCTATTTATCTGTCTAGTCTGTTCAAACTGCCATAGCAAAATCCATAGACTGAAAGGCTTAGAAACAAAGGAATTCTTTGCTACAGTTCCAGAGGCCAGGAGGTCCAAGGTCAAGGCAGGGGCAGATGAAGAACCTCACCAGACTATCCCCATATTCTTCTTGCAGTGTCCTTGCTGGCCAAAGGGGCAAGGGAGCTTTCTTGGGGACTCTTTTATAGGAACACTGATCCTTGGGTGCCTGGGTGGTTCAGTAAGTTATGCATCTGCCTTTGGCCCAGGTCGTAATCCCGGGCAGGGGTCCTCTCCCTCTGCCTCGCCAGCCCGGTCCCCGGTTCGTTTTCTCTCTCTCTCTTTCAAATAAATAAATACAATCTTAAAAACAAAACAAAACAAAAAAAAAACCCCCCCCCCACACAAAAAACCCTGATCTTATTCGTAAGGGCTCCCTGCTAATCACCTCCCAAAGTCCCCACTTCTCAATATTACCATCCTGGGGGTTAGGATTTCAACATACGAATTTTAGGAGGACAATAGACCATGGGGTGGCAGACCATGAATTTTAGGAGGACACAAACAATCTTGAGCACCATTATTTACAGCTTTCCATTAAGGAAGGGGATGGGACTTTGCAAAGAAATGGCAACCAGAGAAGGTTATGGGTCAGAATGAGACTTTTTAGAGCTGGGAGACGTTCAGCATGTTTTTAGGCTGATGGGAACCATCCAGACTCTTGTATTGTATCCTGGCTTTTGCTAAATTACTGAACCTTTTAAATATCTCCATTATAACTTTGTCTGCTTGTGTATTTTTTAAAAAAGATTTTATTTATTTATTTGACAGACAGATCACAAGCAGGCAGAGAGGCAGGCAGAGAGAGAGGAGGAAACAGGCTCCCCGCTGAGCGGAGAGCCCGATTCGGGGCTCGATCCCAGGACTCCGGGACCATGACCAGAGCCAAAGGCAGATGCCAAACCACTGAGCCACCCAGGCGCCCCTTGTGTATTTTTTTAAAGACTTTTTAAAAAGATTTATTTATTTGAGAGAGAGTGAGAGCAAGAGAGAGCACACAAGTGGGGTAAAGGACAGAGGGAGAAGCAGACGCCCCGCTGAGCAGGGAGCCTGTTGATGTTGGGGGCTCCATGCGGGGGCTTGATTGAGATCACGCCTAGAGCGGAAGGCAGTCACTCAATCAACTGCGGCACCCAGGCACCCCTGCTTGTATGTTTCTTTTTCCGTTAGATAAAGAGTTCCCTGAAAAGGAGGCCCATCCTTTTCCATCTCTGTATCTCCTGTGCCTGGTCTGGTTCTGACATAAAGTAGGTGCCCAGCAACCATTTGTTGAATGATGTTATGGAAGATTCTCCCCGCGGCTGTCCTCCGCGCCATATGAACCAATCCATTCATTACACCTCGACCCCACCCCCCCTTCAGACTTCCATTTCCTCCCTGTAGTGAGGTCATCCTGGGTTCACGTGCTCGGGGAAAGACTCCCCATACCAGCACAATTTAACATTGCTGGCAGTGGGCAGGACACGAACAAAATTAGAGGGACTCAGCTGTTGACCGTGATGATAAACGCCCAGTAGGGAGGAGGGGATTGCTAACCTCCACTGAGAATCTGCTCTGCAACAAAAACTGCTTAACTTTTTCACTTGTTAGTTCATTTATCCCTGACAAGAACTTTAGAAGAAAGGTATTACCATCATTTTACAGATGGGGAAACTAAGACACAGAGAGAGCAAGTCAGCTGTCCAAGGTCACACAGCTATGAAGGAATGAAAACACATGGGACAAAAAGATTGTCCTAATATAGTGACTTGATTTGATTCAAACAAACAATAAACCAGGTTTATTACTGTACCTTTCCTGTTGTTCCTGTTCCCTCCTGCCCACCACCAAATATTTCATAAATACATGCCAGAGATTATTTGCCACAAATCTGCAAAAACATCCCTTAGTCCCTGACCCAAGGGGTGAGAAATCCATTGTAATTCTTGCTCCTGCATATAGTTACAGAAATAATGCTAAGGAGTTTTTCTAACTTCATTTCTTTGATTTTACTTCCTTTCCCAAACACAGTGGGACATATTTAAAATTAGTTTCTTCCTACAAGTAGGAATTGCCCCTGAAATTAATTTTTTTTGTGTCCAAAATGATATTTTTTTCCCTGCTTCCTCGACTTGGGCCAAATATGAGAGAGTTTACTGAAATGTACAAACTCACTTCCTCCCTTATTAGTTCTCTTCCTTTCTGTATTTATGCCTCCCTTTGGAAAGTATCCTGTTTTCCCAAACACACTTGAAAAACTCATTTACCAGTGAGTTAGGGGAAATTTAACCTTTACTGATTGCTCTTGGGGATTATTTAACTTAACGCTATTGAATATAAGAAAGCATTCGGTTTGGGCAGGTTTCTCCTGGTGGGAGAGTACCTTCAGGCCCTGGTATGGGCTGAATTGTTTCCCCGCCCCCATTCTTAAGTTGAAATCCTAACCTCAGGACGTCAGAATGTGACTCGTTTTGAGATAAGGTCTTTAGTAAGATAATTCAGTTAAAATGACACATTTAAAGGATGCCTGGGTGGCTCAGTCAGTTAAGTGTCTGCCTTCAGCTCAGGCCACAATTCGAGGGTCCTGAGATTGAGTCCCACATGAGCTCCTGGCTCGGTGGGGAGCCTTCTTCTCCCACTACCCCTGTTTATGCATATGCTTGCTCTCTCTCTCTCTCTGGCAAATGAATAAATAAAATCTTAAAAAAAATAAATAAAATGAGGTCTTTAAGATGGGACCTAATTTATATAACTGGAGAAGAGATTAGGACGCAGATACACAGGGAGGGCAGAGCACTGAAGACACAGAGAGAAGCCAGGGAGCGAGGCCTCAGAAGAAACCAATCCCACCAACACCTTGGTTCTGAGACTTCTAGCTCCAAAATTGTAAGACAACAAATTTCTGCTGTTTAGCCACCTAAATACCACCTGCTCTGGTATTTTGTTATGGCAGCTCTAGCAGATTCATACAGGTCCCCAACTTCGCTGTGTCACTCAGCCTCCAAACCTGTCTGTCCAACAGCCTGTTGGCTGTTTCCACCTGTGTATCCCCTAGACACTTCACACCCGGTGTGTCCAACCTGGAAGTCTCACCACTCTCTGTACGCCCGCCCTTCTTTCTAAGCCCCCATCTCAGTGATGACACCCCCATGACAAGCCAGAAATCTAGGTGGCATTCCTGATTCAGCTGTCCCTCCACTCCCCCTTCTATTAGTAATAAAGTTCTGTGCATTCTACCCCTTGAATCTCTTCATTTAATTTTTTGTTTCCATTGAAAAATGCCAAAACCGAAGAAAATTTGAAAGGATACAGTGAAAATTAACCATTTTTATAAAATATTTATTTATTTATTTTAGGGAGAGAGCGAGCAAGAACGTGCGCCCACGCGTGTGCAAGGACTGGGGGAGGGGCAGAAGGAGATGGAGAAAGAGAATCCAAGTAGATCCCCATCCCCACCCCATTTGATACCAGGACCCTGAGATCATGACCTAAGCCGAAATCAGGAGTCAGATGTTTAACTGACTGAGCCACCCAGGCGACACCCATTTAACATTTTTTTATATTTGCTTCCACTTCCCCCATATATATACTCTCCTGTGTATATATGCTATATATATAATAGTATATAGTATGTGTGTATATATACATTTTTCCTGAGCCATTTGAAAGTAAATTACAAACATCATGGTATTTCACCTCTGAATATTTCAGCAGACATTTCCTAAGAATAAGGCTATTCTGCCACATAGCCTCAATATCACCACTGTACCTAAAACTTAACATTATTTAAGTAATACAGTCTAATACATAATCCATATTTAAATTTCACCAGTTGTTTCCAAATATCTTCCTTCCCCTTCCTTTTCTTTCCCTATTCCCCCATTCTCTCTCACACACATACATACACAATCTATGTGTGTGCATATATGTGTATATATATATGTGTGTATATATATATATATATATATATATATGCATGCATACCTCTAATTCAGATCTGACTCCACAAGATTCTGTATTTTCCCCCCTACATTTACATATCCCACAGTGATCGCTTCTCAGCCTTTTGGCTAAGATCAAGTGTAGTACATATCCCACAGTGAAAATCCTGGTTCCTAAGACCTCAGTGGATTTATTCGTTCTTTGTCTTATAATATACACAAAATAGTTTCAGAATTGAGACTAATACAACGATCATTAGCAAATTTACTAAGTAAAACTTAAGATCTTCTTGCACTTCTTTTGGTCCTTAGAATATATCCCCTCACCCGGGCTGCTGGCTCACCAACTGTGGTCACGGCCACAGACGCAGAAACAGCTCTGTCACCCCGTGACTTGGCTACAGCCCCATCTGGCTTTGGTTCTGTGAGCAGCACCATATGCGAAAGGCCTTGGGAGGAGTCACACCTACTGGTGCGTGGGGTAACAGGCATGGGGACCTCAGTCGTGGCTGGAGTCCCCGAAGTGGCCTAGGAGCTGGCTCCAAGACACTCTTGGCTGGGATCCAGGAGCTCCTGGGAGTAAGCCTGTCAAACTTGGTCAAACAGCAGATTTTGAAACAGCCCTAGAACTGGACTCCAGCCCATCCCAGCAGCAGCCTGTGAACAATCCTGCTGGCACAAGGACCTGGCAGGAGACCTTCCTGTCTGTGACTTGGAGATCCTGAAAGGGCGCTGTCCTTTCTCCAGCCCCTCTAGCCATGGTCAGAGAGCCAGCCAGCCTACCCAGGGACTTGGCAGGAGGCAGGCCAGTCCATGCCTCCACAGCCAGGGACATCCTGTTGTCATTGCTATTCCCTCTACCCTACTGCCACTTGGTAAAAGTAGTCAACTTAATTAGGTAACCAATTAACAAATGCATCTCTATTTTATTATTTCCTTTCTTATTAAAAAAAAATAACTTCTCACTCAAAAATATCTGGGGAACCCGGCTACATATTTTCAGAGAGATAGTCCTCATTCTTTGTTTACTGCAACAGACCATGTTTTCTTAATTCTAAGACTCACATTCCTTTCTATTTGAGCATTTCAGCATCAAAACCAGTCTTAAATCAGTGCCAGGTGGACTTACCAGCCACAAGGCTGAAAGTTAAGTTGTGACCGTTCTTTCCTGGACAGTTTCCTATTCATTTGCTTCTTAATGCAACCAAAGTACTTGAAAGAGCAGCATCATGAAGTTCCATTTTGCATACTTGGGGTCGGTATTTGTTGAGCATATGCTTAACATTACTGTGATGCAGTATTGAAACAAAAAGTTGCCATTTATGCAAAAGATTGCCTGTCGCACATCAGAGACTGCGGTTGAATGTAGTAGACACAGCCAAGTCTCTTGGGAACAATGACAAATTTCAGAGCAAAGCTTGGTGTGAGCCATTTATGCATCAGGAAGTACATAGGCACTAGACATTTATCAGTTAAAAGTTTTCAGCTGACTTGCAAGAGAAGCTTTTATAATTTCTACATTACTCATGAAGGAAAAAAAAAAAGACCAAATAGAAAATAGACTTGGAATCCCAGCTATCGTTTCTACGCCTCAAAATTTTTCAGGTGAAAAAAAAAATTTTTTTTTCAGGTGATTCTAAAACTGACAAGACTATATACACAGGATGCCTGCTTTCAACGCTGCTAGGTGACATTGTACTGGAAGGTCTTGACAGAGCAATTAGGAATGAATGAATGCATGAACAGCATTCAAACGGAAAAGAAAGAGGTAAAACTATATTCATAGATGACATGATCATAAATAGAAGATCCCAAAGACACCACAAGAAAACAAATAAATGCAGCAATTTTAGGAAATAAGATGAACACACAAAAATCAGTTGTGTTCTATATACCAGCAATGAATAATCTGAAAAGAAAATTAAGAAAACAATCCCAAAGGATAAAATACCTAGGAATAAAATGAATCAAGGAGATAGAAGATTTGCAAGCTGATAACCTCAAAACATCGGTGAAATAAATTAAAGAAGACCTAAATGAACGGAAAGACATTCTGTGTTATGAATTGGAAAACTCAATGTTGTACAGATGATAAAACTGATCTATGGATTAAATGTAATCCCTCTCAAAATTCCAATGGGGCATACTTTGCATAAATGGGCATAAAATTCATATGGAATGACAAGGGATCCCAAAAAGCTAAGACAATCTTGAAAAGAAGAACCCAACCAAGGACTCACATTTCCGATTTCTGAGACTTACTACAAAGCTACAAATCAAAACAGCATGGTACTAGCAGAAGGATACACATACAGACCAATGGAATAGAACTGAGAGTCCAGACTCATAAACTCATATGTCTATGGCCATTTGATTTTCAACAAGGGTGCCAAGATCATTCAATGAGGGAAAGAATAGTCTCAATAACAAATGGTGGTGGGACAGCTGATATCTACATGCAAAAGAGTAAAGTTGGATTCACTACCTCACACCATACTAACAAATTAACTCAAAATGGATCAACGAACCAAATATAAGAACTCAATACAGTTCTTGAGGAAAAACACAGCGCACCTGGGTGGCTCAGTCAATACTTATCTGCCTTCAGCTCAGGTCATAATCCAGGGTCCTGGGGTAGAGTCCTATGACAGGCTCCTTGCTCCACGAGGAGTCTAATTCTCCCTCTCCCTCTGCCCTCCTCCCCTCTTGTGCTCTCTCTGTCTCTCAAATAAGTAAATAAAAATATTTTTTAAAAATAGGTGTAAATCATCCTGACTTTGGATTTGGCAATGGATTTGTCTCAGATATAACACCAAAAGCATGATCATAAAGAAAAAAAGAAATAGATAAATTGGACTTCACCAAAATTAAAAACTATTGTACATCAAAAGACATTATGGGGCGCCTGGGTGGCTCAGTGGGTTAAAGCCTCTGCCTTCGGCTCAGGTCATGATCTCAAGGTCCTGGGATGGAGCTCAGCAGGGAGCCTGCTTCCTCCTCTCTCTCTCTCTCTCTCTCTCTCTGCCTGCATCTCTGCCTACTTCTGATCTCTGTCAAATAAATAAATAGAATCTTTTTAAAAAAAGACATCAGGAAAGTGGAGGGGCAACTGGGGGACTCAGTGGGTTAAGCCTCTGCCTTTGGCTCAGGTCATGATCTCAGGGTCCTTCCTGGGATCGAGCTCCGCATATGGCTCTCTGCTCAGCGGGGAGCCTGCTTCCTCCCTTTTTCTCTCTGCTTACCTCTCTGCCTACTTGTGAGCTCTCTCTCTGTCAAATAAATAAATAAAATATTGAAAGAAAGAAAGAAGACAGCTACAGAACGGGAGAACATATTTGCACATAATATATCTAATAAAAGTTATAACATTCTGAATATTCAAAGAACTCTTACAACTCAACAAGACAAGCTAATTCCAAATGAGTATAGCAGCCCTTTTGTACTATTGACGAGATTATAAAGTGGTGTGACCATTATGGGAAAGAGTACAGAGTTTCTTCAAAAAAATTAAAAATAGTGGCAACCTGGATGGCTCAGTCGGTTAAGCCTCTGCCTTCAGCTCAGGTCATGACTCCAGGATCCTGGAATGGAGCCCCATGTCAGACTCCCTGCTAAGTGTGGAGTCGGCTTCTCTCTCTGCCCCTCCCCCCGGCTGTGCTCTCTTTCGAGCTCTCTCTGTCTGAAATAAAGAAATAAAAATCTTTTTAAAAAATTAAAAATAGAACTGCTATGGGATCCAACAATGCCACTTCTGGGAATATATCCAAAAGAAATGAAAGCAGGGGCTTAAACAGATATATTCACATCTATGTCCATGGCAGCATTATTCGTACACTGGCGGTTCAGTGGCAGAATTCTCACCTACATAGCAGCCTTATTCACAACAGCTGAGTGGTGGAAGTAACCCAGATACTTATCAACAGATGAATAAACAAAATGTGGTATATAGACACAATGGAACATTCTTCAGCTTTAAAAAGGAAGGCTTTTACAGGCTACAGCATGGATAAATTTTGAAGACATTATGCAAAGTGAAATAAGCATCACAAAAAGATAAGTACTACATGATTCCATTTCTATGAATTTGACTACTTGAGATACTTCATATAAACCAAGTAGAATGGTGGTTACCAAGGGTGGGGTGGGTGGGGTGGGGTGGGAAGGAGGAGGAGTTGTTTAATGGGTATAGAGTTCCAGTTTTGTGAGATGAAAAAGTTCTGAGGACCTGTTTCACAACAATGTGATTTTATATATATATATATATATATATATATATATATATATATGCACATATGTTTGTGTGTATATATAAATACATATTTTAAGGCTTATTTGAGAGAGAGAGCTCACATGAGCAAGTGGGAGAGGAAGAGGAAGAGAGAGAGATCTTAAGTACAGCACAGACCCCAACATGCGGGGCTCAATCTCACAACCCTAAGATCATGACCTGAGCCGAAATCAAGAGTCAGATGCTTAACTAACTGAGCCACCCAGGTGCCCTGCAATTATATTTAACACTACGACCTATATACTTAGAAGTGATTAAGATGTTAAATTTTGTGTTTTTTACCACAATAAAAAAAATACACGAAAAGAAGAAGAAAAATCTGAGAAGTAGTCTTGGTTTGACTCTTTGTCTCACATTAACTCACTATTACTACTACTTCAGTGAAAACAGAGCTAAAAAACACAATTGGGTAAAGTACTTGAATAGCTTCCTATTTTTCCAAAGACGACATACAAACGGCCAACAGGTATTGGATGGGATTTGGAGACATTGGAACACTCATCCATTGCTGGTGGGAATATAAAATGGCTCAGCAGCTGTGAAAACAGTTGGGCGGTTTTTCCAGAAGTTAAACACAAAATTTACATATGACCCAGCAATTCCACTTTTAGGTATATACTCCAAAGAATTAAAGACAGATACTCAAATGTACCAGCGCTACTCGTGAGTTAAAAGTTGGAAATGATCCAAACATCCGTCAATGGATGAATGAATGGATAAACAAATTACAGTCTTTATAGTGGAATATCGTTCAATCATAACAAAGAATGAAATATTAATAAATGCTACAAGGTGGTTGAACTTCAAAAACATGAGAAGCCAGACATGAAGTTCACATACTGTGTAATTCCATTTACAGAAGATGTAAATCCATAGAGACAGTACTCAGGCTGTGATTGCCATTGGGTGCTAGAAAAAGGGAATGGGGGGCAATTGTTTAATGGGGACACAGTGTCCTTCTGGAACTAGACAGAGGTGGTAGATGCACAACATTGTCAATGTACTGAATGCCAATGAATTGTTTACTTAAAAATGATTAATTTTGTTATATCAATTTCACCTCATTACAAAAAAATTCCACAGGTTTTAAATGTGTCATTTCACCAACATTCTATACACTAATACTAGGTGATCAAACAGGATTTAGTAGACTATTTCAATTTTGAATGTGAAACGGGCCTAAACTCAAAACTTTGTGATACTGAAGTAGAAGATGTGATGTTAAAAAAAAAAGAAGACGACGACGACAACGAAGGAGGAGGAGGAGGAGGGATGTAATCATCTTGGAAAGTAAATTATTGTTTACCTGAAATGCAGTTTTTATTTCTCAAAAAAAATATGGAGTAAATAATAGACAATAAATGTTCCTTCTTTAAGGATGCTGAGTGTGGTCGTCAGAGTTAGACCACCTGGGTTCCCATTCTTGCCTTCCCAGGAATGTCCTGGAGGACTAGCAAATGCACTGTATCTTTCTCGTGTCTTGTGTACTATTAAGAATTGCATCACTGGGGTACCTGGGTGGCTCAGTGGGTTAAAGCCTCTGCCTTCGGCTCAGGTCATGATCCCAGGGTTCTGGGACCCAGCCCCACATCGGTCTCTCTGCTCAGCGGGGAGCCTGCTTCCTCCTCTCTCTCTCTGCCTGCTTCTCTGCCTGGTTGTGATCTCTGTCAAATAAATAAATAAAATCCTATTAAAAAAAAAAAAAGAATTGCATCACTGCAGATTCAAGATTTACTATAACACATTCACTTATTCTCCCTCTACTGGCTGGTTCCATACTACCACACTGTAATATACTAATACCTAGCAGAGCTGGGGTTATAAGTTAACAGTTACTGAATGCTTAATTCTTTATGTGCCCTGCACTTTGTTGTGTCCTATGTGTCCCATAGTGAGGTTTAGACAGTAGCCCTTCCTAATTTATCATTTAGAAGAGGGCAGAGACCATAAACATACCAATTATGTATCATTAAGTATGAGAAGGGAAAACAGTGCTATACCAGAGATAAAAGGTGGGATACTATTTTAGGGAGCATGGACAGGAAAGGTTTTTCTTAGGACATCTAATCTGAACGACCTACATGATATTAACAAATGACAATAGGTGAATTTGTGGGATGTTTGAGGTCAGGGACAGGAGATTGCTAAGTATTTAACTGCAGTAGAAAACGATCGCATTTCCAGCAAAAGCGATATAATTTTTCGTTGTAAAAGATCCAGAGTCAAGACAGAAAGAAGCCAGGGAGACCATTTAGAATGCACCGATGGTGGCCTGGACTTAGGGTAATTGTGGTTATTGGCCTGGGCGAATGGGAAGGTGTGATTCTGCGACAGAACGACGAAGACGGCAAAGCGGTTAGAGGACAGGCAGTAAAACAAATCACGGCTTTCAGGGCGTCCTGCTGTGAACAACCGGAACCAGAGTACCGCAAGCTTCTCAACTGAAAACTAAAAATCTTCAGACGGTGTCTAACGTACAGGAGAGGCCAAAAGAGCTGAACTCTGGTCCTGCCCTTCTCCTATGGCACCAGCAAAGGCAGAGTGTTCGGGACCCAGCCGGGAGTCCACCCTGGTTCAGGACAGGGCGGAACAGGTCAAGCCGCGGAGAATATAACCTTCAAAAACAAACTTGTGCGGGATAGCCGGTGTCCCATTGCCGGCAGAGTCCATCTCCCAATGCTAAGTAACCCCGCCTCCGGAAGTACCGCCCGCCGGCACTCACTTCCGCTATCCCTGGCGACAGTTTATCTCGCGAGAATTACAAGTGCCTATGAGACGTGGGCTAAGCGGAAGTCGGGTCTCTTTTTCGTGGCGCCTCGGAGGCGGTAAGCTGCTTCAGGATGAAGGTAGGAAGTGGTGGAGGCTTTTGAAATGGGCTCGGGGTAGATGAATCGAGCCCCAGAACATTGCAGTGCCACCGTTCTGGCTCTCCAGAGTCGTAGCTCCAGGTGGAGAAGAGTCTGAGGCGGGAGAACGTCTGCCGCTTTCGGGTCCGAGGGCCCTCAGGAGAGCGGATGGCGAGCGATTACAGCTGGAGCCGCGCCGGGCGGGGAGCGCCATGGTGGCGTCCTCACGCTCGGCTGGGCAAATGCGGCCCTGCTGCCTCGTTGGCGGCCCGTGGGTCGGGTTTCTTGCTCTGTCAGGCTGAGAGGCTGCGGAGGGCCTTTCGGCCCCGGAGTCATTCCGCGAGGCTTGAGGAAAAATTAGCCTAGTTTTATTGCGATGCTTGTGCGTTATTATGCACACGTGTGCTTTAGCTAACAAAACCGACACGTCAAGGTATCAGCTCCTGGTCTGGGGGTTACATAAAGGCTTTCTGGTGATTCTGCGGTTTTCTAAAGCTCTTCTCCCCTTTCTCCCCCCCACCCCCCTTAATCCTTAGCTGAACATCTCTTTCCCAGCTACTGGCTGCCAGAAACTCATTGAAGTGGACGATGAACGCAAGCTTCGTACCTTTTACGAGAAGCGTATGGCCACAGAAGTTGCTGCTGACGCCCTCGGTGAAGAATGGAAGGTTGGTTACCGAGTTAAACTGTCTGAGCTGCTCAAGAGCTCGTCGGTGCTGTTGCTAATTGGTAATTGTGTAGCGGGGTTCCTGCTCTGGGTACTGTCTTCTGACCTTGGGTTACACTTCCACGTTTCTCGTGAAGTAGAGCTGTCACCTTGCGGGGTTCTGTGTACGTCAAAGGAGAACATACACCTAAAGTTCTTGAGAAAGTGCCAACAAGGGTTGTTTCTGGTTGGTTGCTCGTTTGTACTTTACGTTTCTTAACATAATCTTTCCATTGCTGGAACTGTTACATCTAGTAAAACATAGGTTAGAAATAGGACTTAATTGAAAAGAATTTGCTCGTTGATGTTGGCAAATTGAAGGTACAGACAAAACTTAGTAACCAGAGAAAACTGTAAGTTTCAAATTGGCTTTGATTTAGGATTTAAGGGCCGTAATCCTTTATTTTACAACGTGTCACTGTATTCTGCAGGGTTATGTGGTCCGAATCAGTGGTGGCAATGACAAACAAGGCTTCCCCATGAAGCAGGGTGTCTTGACCCATGGCCGTGTCCGCCTGCTGCTGAGTAAGGGGCATTCCTGCTACAGACCAAGGAGGACGGGAGAGAGAAAGCGCAAATCTGTTCGGGGTTGCATTGTGGATGCCAATCTCAGTGTTCTCAACTTGGTCATTGTAAAGAAAGGTGAGGTTTACTTGTGTACTTGAATTCAGTTTCTGTTGACACTGATTTATTTATTTTTGAGGATTTTATTTATTTGACAGAGATCACAAGTAGGCAGAGAGGAAGGGAAGCAGGCTCCCTGCTGAGCAGAGAGCCCAATGCAGATGGGGCTCGCAGATGGGGCTCGATCCCAGGACCCTGAGATCATGACCTGAGCTGAAGGCAGAGGCTTAACTCACTGAGCCACCCAGGCGCCCCCAACACTGATTACCAAAATGTTTTTTTATTTGCAGGATCCAGTTTGACCATTGGACTTCTTTACCAATGCATAAACAGTAATTACGGTTCTTGTTTGTAAGCAAGTTATGGAACTAAAAAGATCTGATCATTTTCCTCCTCAGGGGAGAAGGATATTCCTGGACTCACTGATACAACTGTGCCTCGACGCCTCGGGCCCAAAAGAGCCAGCAGAATCCGCAAACTCTTCAATCTCTCTAAAGAAGATGATGTCCGCCAGTATGTTGTGAGAAAGCCCTTAAACAAAGAAGGTAGGAGAAATTATGCTATTTAGGGTTTGCTTAATTTCGGTTGTCTGTAGCATCTTGTAAAGATAATAGAAAGTCCACCTATTATGTATTTACTGTAAGTATTTTAGGAAAATATTGGGAGGTCAAGATGGGCATTTGTTACTAATCTTTGTTGTATCTGATGGTTCTCTAGAGTATTAGAATTTTACGGGAAATTTTGCCTGAGTTACTGACGTATATTTATCTGAAGATAACTTACCAGACCTAAAGTTCATTACTTTTGGGTTAGGAGTCAGGAAGATAATAGGAAATTCTGGGACTGTTAACTCCTGGCCTTTATTTTCTTGATCTGAGATGTGGATAGCAATTGTAGGAGTTGCGGCCATTAAAAGAAAAATACTTGATTCAAAATCCTAGTAACAGGGCGCCTGGGTGGCTCAGATAATTGTCATGATTTTCAGGTCCCGGGATAGAGCCTCATGTGGGCCTCTCAGCAGGGAGTCTGCTTCTTCCTCTGCCTCTCACCCTGTGTGGGCTCTGTCTTTGAATCTCTCTCAAATGAATGGAGAAAATCTTCTAAAAAAAAAAATAACCTTAGGAAGGTGTTTGGGTTTTGGAGTTTTAATATTTTGAGATGGTATAAGGTAGACATGGTTTGTTAGGGAACATAACCTGTCACTGGTGAGGCAGCAGTGCTCTGTAACATTTGTCTCTCTAGTAAAGTGTATGAATATTTGTTTGTTATGTGGAGTAAAGAGGATGTCAGTTCAGTTTGGGTTTTCTTGACAAATGGGGAAGAAAAAATGGGTTGGGTTTTGACACTGGGTACTTAAAAACTTAAACCTGGCATATAGCGAGTGCTCATGGGTCACTGCAGATACCGAAACCGCTTATGTGCGAGGTCCTATTTTAATAAGAGTTGGGGATATAGCGACAAAGGACAGGTTACTCTTCTGTAGTTTACACTTAGAAGTGGCAGGTACATGGCAGTTGCAACACCACTGGCAGTACCAGTGTAGTTAAGTGTTCTGGTTAACAGGTGATAATAGCATCATTCTTGTATTTTTAAGGTGTTTGATTTTTAGGAAGACCTGAACAATTACTTAGTTTTAGAATTTGCATGAGCTATTTGTTATTCCCACCAGGTGTCTGCAGACTCAGATGATTACATCTAAAGAGCCATCTGCTACAAAGCAGATCTATAATCCGTAGGATTTGGGATTTAGCACACAGGCTAAGTAAAGATACCCTGTGTACAGTGCGCTGCACGTTCTAATGTTAATGCTTTCGTTCCCTAGGTTGGCAGGATCTGCCTTGGTAAATACTGGATTCAAGCATAAATGGGATTTCAGAGTGTGGTTAGGGGATTGGTGCAAATAGAGCTTTACTTAGTTTTCATAGATAAGTTACACATGCACAGTTAATACTGTTTAAAATAATGCTCTTGTGTCCTAAAGTACACAAATATGTAATACCCTATAAAGACAATCTTACTGTGGAAGGGAAATTGAAGTTGAGTAGAAAAAAGCTTGGCGTATGACTTCCCCCCTCCACAAACAGAGTAGTAACCTAAATTTATATATAGTCTAGAAGCTGACATCCAAACTAGAGATGTAGTTTAATGAGCTGTTTTAGGATTAAATGTGTCAATCGGGAAAACACCAGTAGACAGTTAATCTGTTCACTTTTCAGAAGGACTTAACCAGTTCTCTTTTGAGAATATTTAGCCCATCTTGGGTTTTGTTGACAGGGTAGTAAGTCTGTTGAGTTATATAGTAGTTTAGATTTGACTTAAAAGGCTTCATACATGTAAGTCCTAGGTAGTCCTGTTAGTAATGTTTTTAAAATAATAGATGTGGATCCTGATGAACACAGGTATTGATAAGTGATTGAATCGTCATCTAAATTTTCAGGTAAGAAACCTAGAACCAAAGCGCCCAAGATACAGCGTCTTGTTACTCCACGTGTCCTCCAACACAAACGTCGGCGTATTGCTTTGAAGAAACAGCGCACTAAGAAAAATAAGGAAGAGGCTGCAGAATATGCTAAACTTTTGGCCAAGAGAATGAAGGTACGTCAAGAAGACTGGGGAAGGGGCGCCTGGGTGGCTCAGTGGGTTAAAGCCTCTGCCTTTGGCTCTGGTCATGATTCCAGGGTCCTGGGATCGAGCCCCACATCGGGCTCTCTGCTCAGCAGGGAGCCTGCCCCCTCCCCCAGCCTGCCTCTCTGCCTATTTGCGATCTCTGTCAAGTAAATAAAATCTTAAAAAAAAAAAAAAAAAAAAGACTGGGGAAGGGAAAGTCAGGCCTGACATTGGATTTTTAAGCTGACAAGCTATAACTGCTTTTTTGTTTTGTTTAGGAGGCCAAAGAAAAACGCCAGGAACAGATTGCCAAGAGACGGAGGCTGTCTTCTCTGAGAGCTTCTACCTCTAAGTCTGAGTCCAGTCAAAAATGAGATTTTCTAAGAGTGACAAATAAATAAGATCAGACATTAAACCCCCGTCATTGATTTTTCATTGATGATAAATCATAGATAAATGGAGAAAAAAGTGAGATAAGGGAATATAGTATACAGCAATCTGATGGTGGATGAAGGTGAGCAGATGAGACAGTACTGTAACAGTGGATGGCCAGAACAGGGTTTCTTTTGGGATGGGTGGGTAGCTCAGGAAAGGATTCTGAGACAATTTGGGGGAAATAAGGGACAAGGACTATTAATCTTTTGTACACTTTATTTTGAGGAGTACAATTTTTTAAGATCTATACACAATACATGAAAAGTGCCCTTAAGAAGATGGACTTTGTCATATGTAAAAAAGATACCTTGTTAAAAGCAGAGTTAACAGATACCATTTTAAAACCGTTCACAAAGCTTTTAAAACCAGTGCAAATTGTATTAACAAAAGCTTTCCAACTGTAGTAAATTGTTACTCATGCAGTTTATGGTTTCACACTGTGCCTTTAAGAAACACTTGGATCAGTGAAGGTTGCACAAAGTAGTATACTTCTAATGTAGACTGTCTAGTTTCTATAGTAATTGCCAGTTAGAAGTATCCTTTACAGACTAGAAGGCTCTTAAAAAGGCACATCAGGCTTTAAGGGTGAAGAATGGGAATTCCTTATTTGCTGGAATACATGTTTAAACACAGGTAAGTAAAATTTTCAAATTGCTTTAACAGAGACTGAAGCTGTGCTTTGCACAATGCAGATTGTGATTCAGAAGATTTCTGGCCCCAGATTGTACGTTACTAGTAAGTTCCCAGCTAATGCCAATAATGCCAGTCCTCAGACTGAACCAGCTAGCTGGGAAGATAGACAATTGGCAAGTGATGTTCCATAAATTAAGGTCAGACTAAAAAGAAAGGGAAAATATAGCATTTGTAAGTGATAACAAAAGAAAAATAAACACTGCAGTTGGGGTAAAGTCCAGAAGGCAAGTCTTGTATAAAGTCAACTATCAAATCCAAAACTAGTAAGAAGTAATGCTAAACATCTGGACTAATTTGAAAGATTGTTTGCAGAAGTTCTCAGGTTTTTAAGTTTCATACATTGCTACAAGTCATTCTAGATATTTCTAAATGTATGGATAATGACTGCATTATCTGGCCTTATGGTTTTGTTTGCAGTAAATTTTTAGTGGTCCCCTTTCTGTGGTAGGTACTAGAAGAGGCCTTTGCACTTTCAACACACAACCCCTATTTCTAAATGAAAGCAGGGTAAGGTTTCCAATGTATAATGGCTGAGTTTAGAATGTAAAAAGTTACTAGGAAAAGTATACTTTGGTATAGTAGAGCCAAATCTTACTTAGTAGGAAGTGCTTTGGTAAGTAATTTTAGTTCAAGTTAAGACTACAGAGAAGGGGAAATAGTATCAAACTCTAAAAATCACAAAGGTTAGAATTGCACACATTTCGGGAGCCTTAAGCAAACAGCAAACAAGAATTTTCCATTTTTATTCAACCTCAAGCTTTGATGTAATTCCAAACTTTGTTGGGACACTAAATGTTAAGTACCAAGTGTTAAATTGCAAAAGTATGTATTCTGAGATAGTGCAAGTGATCCATTTTTAAGGTAATAAGTTGTACATAATTCCTGTCAAGTTCTTTCACTCAGCAATTTCATAATAAATTGAAACAAAATCTGCATAGGTTAGATTAGCCCTGAAATGTTGAAAGCCTAGTATAGTAAAAAGTTCTAAAAGATTACACCAGGTGGGAGATTTGTAACACCTAGAAATTATATCAACTAATTCAGTCATCTGCATAATTACTGTAAAAGCATACAACCAGTGGCTAATCTTGCAGGGTTAAGGCAAACTTAATTGTTGCCAAGGGCTGTTTTTAATGAAAAGACATGATAAATGTCAGGCATGTGAGGTCATGATTTTCTTGAACCTACTGGCAACAAGCTCAATAAGCTTTAACGTTTTAAGACTTAATTGATCTAAAAAACTATTTACAAATGCACAAATAAGCATACAAATTAAATATGCAAGAATAAAATTTCTGTGTGCAGTGCAAGTTTTATCCCACAGGCTTTTAAAAGTGACCAATAGCAACAATTGATGTACCTGAACAATTTGAGGTCAAAAAAATTAAATTTTAAGCATGTTCCAATTTTGTAAATTATGAGGCTGGTTTGATTTCATTTAAACTATGATTGGTTCCTTTATTCCAATCTTAAAGCTGTTGTAAATTAACATGGGAAGAGGATGAAAAGTAACTTGGATATTAAAGATAAAATCCACTAAAGAAGAGAATACCTAAGGCAAGGCTGCCCTCAGACTTTAAGATAATTTTGATTAATGACTACAGCTGAGTTTAGTAGTAGTCATTTAATAGTTGCAGACCCCTTTCAGAAAATTGTATTGCAACACGCAGTCTAGGAATTTTAATAAATACAATATGGCTGTACATACAAATACCTACACAGCCACACATATATACACACATACACAAATAGTTGCTCCTGTAATTGAGATTTCATTTTTGGGGGGGTTGGGCAAGTTTACATTAAACTGCTATTCCCCAAGACCAACAACTTAAAATATAAACAAATGCCAAGACTGAATAGTTTCGCATTATCAGACAAATACACTGAGAAATCCAAAAACAGTTTTGGATCAAGCACAGGCAGATGAACCATTCAGAAGTTGCAAGCCTTTAGATTACTAACCCTGGGGCATTTTTATGTTGTGAGATGATTCAGTATGAATATTTCATTATATATTGTCCCAAGCGTTAACTTCATTTCCCTTTCATCAATTTGTTAGCATTTGGAATAAACCTTGAATGTTTGCCAACTCAATCTACTCCCTCAAGCTTTGTTGAAATTCTGAACATCTTTAAATGAGAGGTGCTCCAAAACACTTCCTGCACCATTCCATACTGATACTTGGTGGAGCATCAATTTTCTGCAGCTTTTCAAGAATCTCTGAAGATAGATTATTGTATGCAAGTCCATATTCATTGTCAAAAGCCTCTGAAAGACATTTTCAAAAATGCAGTTGTAGTTTGTTAGAAGTCATAAAATGAAAAATGTCAGTAATTTCATATATATCTATAAACTGCATATTTAAAAGTAGAAATCTTTGGAAAGTAGAGGATCAGTATTTACCCATGCCAATTATAATTCTGTAAATTACTTTAGAAAACGAAAGAACCTCCTTTAGTAATCCTTAACCAACTTACCAATATCAATATTCTCTCTTCCAAGGGATACTAATGATAAGAAGAGAATTTCTCGGTATAAACTCCTATAAAACAAATATTCTTAAAGTTAATGGGTAGAGAACATAATACACATGGAAGTTTTGTAAAATGGTGAAAAATGATTACATTCTATATCTAGTTAACAGTAATGTACCCATGTCAGTGTCCTTGTTCTGATACAACACTACAGTTAGAAGATGTCACCTTTAGGGGAAGTTGGGTGAAAATATGGTGAATTATGTGCTACTTTTGCAATTTACTTTGAATTTCTTTTTTAAGTTAAGTTTCGGACATAAGGCTTCACACTAAAAACTATTTTAAGTCGTGTGTTTTAACTTTAATATTTTAGCAATGTAAATACAGTTGACCCTTGAACAACATGGAATTGAATTTCCTGGGTCCACCTATATTTTTTTTTCAATACAGCACAGTACTGTAAAGGTATTTACTAACTTTATTGTAAAAATTCATTATATGACACAACATACAAAATGTTTTGTGTTATTGGTAGGACTTCTGGTCAACAGCTATTAAGTTTTGGGGTAGTCAAACATACACAGATTATCAATTGCATGGGGGGGTCACTCAAGGGTCAGCTATAATAGGTAACTTTTAACTCTACTTTGCAATTATAATTTGCAAAAGAGTTTCCTCTCATCTTTTCCCACTTGACAAAGTAACATACTAATTTTTAAATAAGTTAGGGGTCTAAAACCCTTAGACACTGTGAAAAGTGGTGTGGTCTTTATTATTATTTTTTTTAATCAATAAAGGATAGACTACATTTGGCTTGTGAACATAAAAGTGTAACAAATCAAACCTTAAAAATGAGCTTCGTAGCTCAGTTAAAAATGAAGGAAAGTTTAAAAAATGAACTGAATTCAGAAGCCGTAACCTATTTCTAATTTTCCTTCTCTGCTTTAAACTACAGATGCTTGAAACTAGCTGCCCTTTAGACTGTAAGATTACAAAAGGATCCATTCATTTTCATAATAAGTTCATGCTCTGTCACTTCTGAGGTTATCTTCAAAGATGCCATGACCAAAGAAACTTGCAGAGGACTTGCCAACTCTTGCCAACTGTTGGTATTTGGTAGCATTTATTATGCCCCTTTTTCTGTAGTTTCCACTGCAAAATTCACTTATACTGAGACTGGGATGAGTATTGATCTAAGCCTGTGAGCAGACAATAGTAGAGGATCAGGAAAGCTCTATATCCTTTGTATTTACTGTTTCCATCACTTACGTAAATTGTTTCTATTCCTAAACAGATTTGTTTTGTTTTACTGTCCCACAAGAAAATAAAAGGTATGACAGGGCCTGAACAAGTAGTACATATGTACTGACATCACTGCTAATGAATTCATAGAAGGTTTCCAGTGAACAGCAGTAATGTTTCCCAAAGACTCTACATTTTAGACATGAATGAACTACCTCCTAAATTTTATTCCTCCACACAACTTTTATAATATTTGCTCAAGTACGAACAGATACATTTGGGCAGCACTTTTTGAAACAATCAGGTGTTCTACACTATGTTTCCTTTACAACTAGAGATATTGTAAAAATAATACTTAAACATGAAATTGTCTTGAGTGGCATGAAGCAAAAATTGGATTCCTACCTTTGTCTTTTCATGTCTGGCTTTATTAGCTGTGAAAGTAGGTTGATGGGTTTAAGAACATCATTATGTTGTATACTCTGCCTGATGGTTTCTACTAAAGTGCTTGTTTCTTCTTGTTCCTCTGACAGGAGAGAGAATTTCTTTTCAGAATCTAATAATAAGAACACAGTGTATAAGAATACTCTTAATTATTTTTGTTTAAAAAGTTTTTTCCCCAGAGTTGTAGCATTTTCTACAAGTATTGTCTTTTATTCAACACTGCCCACCCCCCTTACCAGTAAATTATGTGTCAATGTGGCCAGCTAAAAAATATTTTTCCTGCCTTCTTTAGATATGAAAGTCCAGTCCCTTTGCCTTCTCCCTGAATGTAGGGGTTCCTTCTTCAGGCTGGGATGTGATATCTTGTACTCTGGCAGCAATCTTGTGGTCATGAAGCAACCTTAACCAATGGAAAAGACACTATACAGGAGCCTGGGTCGCTGATGACAGGAGTTGCCTCCCAGTCATGAAGTGTCCACTTCATAACTTTTTATTTTTTAAAGATTTTATTTATTTATTTGTCAGAGAGAGAGGGAGAGCGAGCGAGCGCACACAGGCACACAGAGTGGCAGGCAGAGACAGTGAGAAGCAGGCTCCCTGCCAAGTAAGGAGCCTTATGTGGGACTCGATCCCAGGACGCCGGGATCATGACCTGAGCTGAAGGCAGCCCCTCAACCAGCTGAGCCACCCAGGCGTCCCCACTTCATAACTTTATGAGAGAGAATAATCTTTACCTGTTTAAGCTTCCGTTATTTGCTATTAAATATAGCAGAGTATAATCCAAATTGAAACAAGGGTAATTCCAGAATTACTAAGAACAAATACTTAAAGATTTCATAAATTACAAAAGTGCTTTAATACTAGGATTTAATCATTCTAATATCAAAAATACACAAAGTCCAAGTGCCTGGGTAGCTCGGTCAGTTAAGTGTCCAACTCTTTGGGTTTCAGCTCAGGCCATGCCCTCTGGGTGGGATCAAGCCCCCATAGGGCTCCACACTCAGTATGGAGCCTGCTTAAGAGTCTCTCTCCTTCTCCCTTTGCCCCTTGCCCTGTTCATGCTCTCTCTCAAAAAAAAAAAAAAAAAAAGTAAATAGGGTGTATGAGTCGCTCAGTGGGTTAAACATCTGCCTTCGGCTCAGGTCATGATTTCAGGGTCCTGGGATCGAGTTCCGCACAGGGCTCCCTGCTCCGCGGGGAATCTACTTTTCCTTCTCCCTCTGCCTGCTGCTCCCCCTGTTTGTCCTCTCTCTGTGTCAAATAAATAAATAAAATATTTTTAAAAATAAGTAAATTTAAAAATTTTAAAATAAGTAAGTTAAAAAATATAAAGGGTGGTTGGCCCGGAAGAAAGGGAAAACTTTAACACTGCAGGTAATTCCAGCAACTAAACAATTTTCTTTGTACCCATGTTAGTTGAGATGGGAATATGTATCCAATAGCTCCCTAGTCAGCCTCAGTTAGAGTGTCTGTCATAGAACAAGCTATTGTATTTTTCATTCAACACAGCCTCTTAATAAAGACAACTAGTAGAACTTCATTTGTGTCCAAATAACAAAGTTCTCTGTTAAAAGGAGAAATATTGGCTGCTATGGGTTTTGATTCTAGCTCTTCCACCTACTACATGATGGTCTTTGAATATATTTGACTTTTATGCTATGATTTTAGAACCTAACCTAAATATAATCTGCAACTTTACTGTTTCTCCCATAGTACAGTTTTTTAATTACTATTTGAGAAATAATTCCCATTCAATTCACCCACTTAAAAGTGTATAATTCCATGACTTTTAGTATATTCATGAAGTTTTGCAACCATCACAATCAATTTTTGAAGATTATCATTCCCCCAAAGAAACCTATCAGCAGTCCCTCCTCTATCTCCCCAAACCTTCAGCCGTAGGCAAGCACTAATCTACTTTGTCTCCACAGATTTGCATGTTCTGGATATTCATATAAAAGTAATCATACTTTGTGTTTTGTGACTGGTTTCTTCTATAATGTTTTCTAATTCATCCATATTGTAGTATGTATCAATATTTATAACTTTTATTTCTAAATAATAATCCATTGTATGGATGTACTATACTTCATTTCTCAGTGGATGGACATTTAGGTTGTTTTCATTATTTGGCTATAAGAAAATGCTGCTAAGCACAGTGTACTACTTTTTAGACATATGTATGTTTTCATTTCTCTTGGGTGCATACCCGAATGCTACTGCTGTGTCTCATGATAACTCGGCCATTTGGAGGACCTTTGAAATTGTTTTCCAAAGCAGCTACTTTTTATTCCACTCAGGAGTGTGTGAGGATTCCAATTTCTCTATATCCTCACCAATACTTGTTAGTATCTGATGCCTCAGATTAAGGCCTGCCTAGTGAGTGTGATACAAACGGGGGTGGAGAGAGGGAGGGACAGAGGGAGAGAAATCCTCAAGCAGACTCCCCACTGGGCTGCAGGTGGGGCTTGATCCCAGAACCTGAGATCGACCTGAACTGAAGAAATCAAGAGCTCAATCAACCTAGCCATCCAGGGGCCCTCTATTTTATTCTTTTTAATGCTATTGTAAATGGAATTATTTTCTGGCTTTCATTTTTCTATTATTCATTGAAAAGTATATGGAAATACAGTTAATTTTATTTAAATTAGCCAGCATATAGTACATTAGTCTTTGTTGTAGTGTTCAATGATTCCTTAGTTGCATATAACACTCAGTGCTTATCATATGCCCTCCTTAATCCCCGTCACCCAGTTACCCCATCCCCCCCCGACAGGTAATTTCTGTGTATTGCTCTTATATCCTACAACTTTGCTAAGTTATTACTTCCATATAGTGTGTGTATTCTCCCTATATCTTTTGTTAGATTACATAATCTATAAATACAGTTTTACTTCCTCCTTTCCAGTTTGGATGTCTTTTATTTTCTTGCCTAATTGCTCTACAGTAAGAACTTCCAGCACAACAATGAACAAAACTGAGGAAAAAAGACATCCCTGTCTTGTTCCTGTACTCAGGGATAAAGTATTCAGTCCTTTCACCGTTAAGTACGATGTCAACTGTGGGTTTTTGTGGATGCTCATAATTAGGCTGAGGAAGTTTCTATTCCGAACTTGTTGAGAGTTTTTAACAAAGGGTGACAGATTTTGTCCTTTATTCTACTATTTAATTTTCAAATATTAAACCAACACTGCACGCCTGGGATAAACTGCACTTAGTCATGATGTACAGTCCTTTTTCTCTATTGATGGATTCAGGTTGGTAGTATTTTGTTGAGTATTTTTGAATCGATATTCATACAGATTTCTAGTTTTCTTACAATGTCTTTGGGTTTCTGTTGTGTTTTTTTGTTGTTTTGTTGTTTTTTTTTGTATCTGCGTAATACTGTCCTTCTCAACAAATCTCCACTATTTCCAAGAGTGCTCTCAGGCTTGAACTTCTCCACAGTCTGTTCCAAATAAAGCCATTTCCTTTGGGGAGGGTTTTAGAGCTCAGTGTTCTGATGGCCTGCTTCTTCCCTTGGGCAAAATCTCTGAGTCACTGCTCTGGGGCTGGGAACAGTGGCTCTTCTCTTGGAATGACACTCCTGCTCTGTGAACAGGGGACTGGGGAGGGACAGCTGACTCTGGTCTGAGAACAGCTGAGGCCCCAGTATTCCTGGCTTGCTGAAGCTGGGGTAGAAATGAATGGGCGCAGGGCAGAGGAAATGAGCCTCCAACTCTCCTGGAAGTTAGCGTCTGCTATACGGAACTGGGAGAATGAGAACTACTGGCAGCCTGTCTTTCCCAGGGAGATGCTGTAGCCCTTGGCTGGGAGCTAGGGGTGGGAGGTGGGTGAGAAGAGAATATGGTAGCTAAATGCCACAGAAATTTCCTGTTTTTACTGAAATTAGTGTATCTTCTTGAACAAATGTTTTATTTGTTCTGTACCCTTAGACATTACTTTCTAAGAACTTTTATTGTTGAGGAGCCTGACTGGCTCAGTTGGTTGAGTTTGTGACTCTGGATTTCGGCTCAGGTCATAATCTCACGGTCTTAAGATCAAACCCTGCATCAGGCTCTGCAATGGGCATGGAGCCTCCTCCTCAGGATTCTTTTTCTCTCCCTCTCCCCTTGTCCCTCCCCAACCCTGCTCATGCTCTCAAAAAAAAAAAAATTATTATGAAGTATAGTTAACAGATAATGTTACATTACTTTCAGGTGTATAACACAGTGGTGTGGCAATTCTGTAGCTCACCAAAGTATATAGTCACCATAAAACATTGACTATATTATCTTTGCTGTAGTTCTCTTCTCTGTGACTATTATATGACTGGAAGTTTCTATCTCTTAACCTTCTTCACCTATTGTGTCCATTCCTCACATCCGTCCCCTCTGGCAACTACCAGTTCTCTGTCTTTAAGACTATTTCTGGTTTTTTGTTTTTATAGAGTCCACATTTAAGTGAAACCATGCAGTATTTGTCTTTCTCTAACTTATTTCACTTAGCTTAATGCGCTCAATGTCCATCTATGATACTGCAAATGGCAAGATCTCATTTTTAATGGCCGAGTAATATTCCATTATGTAGTATTCCACACATCTGTATCTTCTTTATCAATTTGTATTGGTTGCTTGACACTTGGGTTACTTTCATACCTTGGCTACTATAATGCAGCAAACACAGTGTTTTTTATTTCTTTAGGCAGAAACCCAGTAGTGGAATTACTGGATCATATGGTAGTTCTAGATTTAATTTTTTGAGAAACCGCCATACTGTTTTCCACAGTGCTGCACCAATTTACGTTCCCACCAACAGTGCACAAGTTCCCGTTTCTCTACATGCTCACACCACGTGTTCTTTCTACTCTTTTTGATACTAGCCATTCTGACTAGTGTGAGGTTCACTGTGGTTCTGATTTAAATTTCCCTGATGATTAGTGATTTTGAGCACCTTTTTATGTGTCTTTTGATACTAGCCATTCTGACTAGCGTGAGGTTCACTGTGGTTCTGATTTGAATTTCCCTGATGATTAGTGATTTTGAGCACCTTTTTATGTGTCTCTTGGCCACATGAATGTCTTCTTTAGAAAAATGTCTATTCAGGTGATCTGCCATTTTTAAAATTGGATTGTTTATTTGTTGTTGTTGAGTTATGTAAGTTCTTTATATATTTTGGGTAATAACTTTTTTTAAAAATTTATTTGTCAGAGAGAGAGGGAGAGCGAGCGAGTGAGCACAGGCAGACAGAGTGGCAGGCAGAGGCAGAGGGAGAAGCAGGCTCCCCGCCAAGCAAGGAGCCCGATGTGGGACTCGATCCCAGGACGCTGGGATCATGACCTGAGCCGAAGGCAGCCGCTTTAAAATTTTTTTTTAATTTATTATTTTGGGTAATAACTCTTAACTGAATGTATCATTTGCAAATTTCTTCCCCCAGGCAGCAGACTGCCTTTTCATTTTGCTGATGGTTTCCTTTGCTATGCAACATCTTTTCATTTTGATGTAGTCCCACAGTTTATTTCTGCTTTGGTTTCCCCAGCCTGAGGAGACATACCCATAAATATGTTGCTTATGGGCACCTGGGTGGCTCAGTGGGTTAAGCCTCTTGCCTTCAGCTCAGGTCATGGTCTCGGGGTCCTGGGATCAAGCCCTGCATCGGCGGGCTCCCTGCTCAGTGGGGAGCCTGCTTTCCCCCTCTCTCTGCCTCCCTCTCTGCCTACTTGTGATCTGTCAAATAAGTAAATATTTTAAAAATACATATTGCTTATGCCATAGTCTAAGAAATTAGTGCCTATGCTTTCTTTTGGAGTTTTAGATTTTAGGTATCACATTTGGGTCTTTAATCCGTTCTTAATTTATTTTGCTGTAGGGTGTAAGAAAGTGGCCCAGTTTCAGGCTTTTGCCTACAGCTATCCAATTTTCCCAGCACCATTTGTTGAAAAGACATTTTCTCCATATGTATCTCTTGCCTCCTTTGTCATAGAGTAACAGGCCATATAAGAGTATGGGCTCTCTATTCTGGGCTCTGTATTCTGTTTCACTATCTATGTAACTATTTTAGTGCCAGTACCATACTACTTTGATTACTATAGCTTCGTGCAGTGTATCTTGAAATCTGGGATTGTAGGCCTCCACCTTTGTTCCTCTTTCTCAAGATTACTTTGTCTATTTGGGATCTTTTTTAGTTCCATAAAAATTTATGATAATTTGTTCCAGTTCTGTGAAAAACGCTATTGGCATATTTATATGGACTGCATTGAATCTATATATTGTTTTGGGTAGTATGGACATTTTAAGGAGACCAGTTCTTCCAATCCATGAATATGTTGTAACTTTCCATTTGTTTGAGTCATCTTCAATTTTTTTCATCACTGTCCCACAGTTTTCAGAGTATAGGTCTTTTACTTACTTTGTTAAATGTATTCCTTGGTATGTTATCCTTTTTGGTACAATTGTAAATAGAACGGTCTTAATTTCTCTTCCTGGTACACTGTTTTTAGTGTATAGAAATGTTATCAGTTTCTGGCAATTACTTTTTTTTTTTAAAGGATTTTATTTATTTATTTGACAAAGAGAGATCACAAGTAGGCAGAGACGCAGGCAGAGAGAGAGAGAGAGAGGGAAGCAGGCTCCCCGCTGAGCAGAGAGCCTGATGCGGGGCTCGATCCCAGGACCCTGAGATCATGACCTGAGCTGAACGCAGAGGCTTAACCCACTGAGCCACCCAGGCACCCCTCTGGCTATTACTTTTATAACTTTACTGAATTTTAATAGTTTTGTGGTGAAGTTTTTCAGGTTTTCTCTATATAATATCATGTCATCTTCAAATAGTGTAGTTTTACTTCCTTCTTTCATATTTGGATATCTTTTATTTCCTGTCTGACTGCCACAGCTAGGACTTCCAGTACCATGTTGAATAAAAATGGTAAGGGTAGACATCCTTGTCTTGTCCCTGATCTTAGAGGGAAAGTTTTCAGTTTTCACCACTGTGTATAATGTTAGCTGTGGTTTTTTCATATATGGCTTTTTAATGTTATGTTCCCTCTAAACCCATTTTGTTTAGAGTTTTTATCATGAATGATGTTCTACTTTGTCAAATGCTTTTTTCAGAACCTAGTGAAATGCTTTTCATCCTTCCTCTTATTAATCACATTAACTGATTTGTGAATACAGAATCATTGTTGTATCCCTGGAATAAATCTTACTTGATCATGGTAAATGATCCTTTTAATATATTGTTGAATCTGGTTTGCTAATATTTTATTAAGGATTTCTGCATTTATGTTCATCAGAGATATTGGCCAGTAATCTTCTTTTTGGTAGTATCTTTATCTGGTTTTGGTATCAGAGTAATAATGATGGCCTTGTGGAATGAATCTGGAATTTTTCCTTCCTCCCATATTTCTTTGGAATAGCCTAAGAAGACCAGGTATTAACTCTTAAGTGTTTGATAAGATTCACATGTGAAGCTGTCTGGTCCTGGATTTTTGCTTGTTGGGAGTTTTTTTTTTTTTTAAAGATTTTATTTATTTATTTGTCATAGAGAGAGAGCGAGAGAGAGCGAGCACAGGCAGACAGAGTGGCAGGCAAAGGCAGAGGGAGAAGCAGGCTCCCTGCCGAGCAAGGAGCCCGATGTGGGACTCGATCCCAGGACGCTGGGATCATGACCTGAGCTGAAGGCAGCTGCTAAACCAACTGAGCCACCCAGGTGTCCCTTAAATGAATGGGAATGGCTAGAGGAGGAGGCATTAGTGAGGTTCATATTTCTTTTACCAATGTGGATCAACACAGTGGCTAAACCTGGGTGCACACCCGGGGAGGAGAAGTTTCAGGCTTGTCTAGGACGGCCGCCGCAAGACGAGTGGGTCTCCGCACCCGCCACCAGAATCTTCAAAGTTTATATAGAGGCCTTAACTGGGTTGAGTAACGTATCCCATCCAGATGGTCTCAGCAACACCTTACTCTCTCCTCTTGTTGGGAGTTTTTTGATTACTGATTCAATTGCATTACTATTAATCAGTCTGCTCAGATTTTCTATTTCTTTCTTATTCAGTTTTGGAAGACTATGTTTTTAGGAATTTATCCATTTCTTCTAGGTCCAATTTGTTGGCATATAATTTTTCACAATATTATTATAATCCTCTGTAGTTCTATGGTGTTAGTTGTTATTTCTCCTCTTTCATTTCTGATCTTACTTGAGACCTCTTTTTTACCTAATGAGTTTGGCTAAAGGTTTATCAATTTTGTTTACCTGTTTAAGAAACCAGCTCTTGGTTTCACTGATCTTTTCTTTTCTTTTTTTTTTTTTTTTTGGTCTCTATTTATTTCCACTCTAATCTTTATTATCTCCTTCCTTTTAACTTCTGAGCTATGTTCTTTTTCTTGTTCCTTTAGATGTTAGAGATTAGTTTGTGACTTTTGTGGCCTTTTGACATAGGCCTGTGGTGCTGTGAACTTCCCTCTTAAAACTGCTCTGGCTGCATCCCAAAGATTTTGGACTATGGTGTTTCCATTTTCATTTATCTCCATGAATTTTTTCTTTTAATTTCTTTTGATTAACTTCATCGACCCACTGCCTGTTTAAGAGCATGTTGCTTAGCCTCCACCTGTTTTTTCCAGTATTTTTCTTGTAACTGATTTCTAGTTTCACACTGTTGTGGTCAGGAAAGATGCTTGCTAAGATTTCAGTCTTATTGTTTTGTAGCCCAACATTGATCTATCTGGGTCAGTGTTCCATGTGCACTTAAAAAGAATGTGTGTTTTGAGATGAAATTCAATTTCTATGAATATTTACTTTATATATTTAGGTGTGCCTATAGGGGGTGCTCAGATATTCAAAACTGTTACATCCTATTCTTAGATTGATTCTGTTATCATTATGTAAGGCCCTTCTTTGTCTCTTGCTACACTCTTTGTTTCTAATCCATTTTTTGTCTGATAAAAGTATTGCTACCCTAGTTGCTTTTGTATGCTTCCATTTGCATGGGTATCTTTTTCCATCCCCTCATTTTCACTCTCTGTTTATCTTTAGGTCTAATGTGAGTCTCTTAGCAGCATAGAGATGGGTTTTCATTTTTTTTTAATTCCTTCTGTCACCCTCTTGATTAGAGTATTGAGTCCATTTATATTTAAAGTCATTATTGAATAAGGTATATAGTTATTGCCATTTTGTTAATTGTTTTCTGGTTGTTTTGTAGTTCTCTTTTCCTTTCTTCTCTTGCTCTCTTCACTTGAAGTATGAGGGCTTTCTTTAGTGTTACGCTTGGATTCCTTTCTCTGTTATTATTTTTTGTAACTATTATAGGTTTGTGATTTGTGGTTACCATGGAATTCATACGTAACATTTTATGTATATAGCATTCTATATTATTAAGTTCATGGTTGCTTAAGTTTGAACACATTTTTAAAGCACTAGATGTTTACTCCCCCCCTCCATGTTTTATGTGTACAATGTCCTACTTCTTTTTGTGTATTCCTTGACTGATTTTTGTAGATCTAATCCTCTCATAGTTTTCTTCTATTTATGGCCTTTTCTTTCCACTTAAAAAATTCTCCTTAACATTTCTTTTTAAGGCTTATTTAATGGTGATGAACTCCTTCAACTTTTCTTTTTGAGAAACTCTTTCTTTCTCCTTCAATTCTACATGATAACCTTGCCCAGTATTCTTTTTTGTAGGTTTTTTCATTTAACCACTTGGAGTATATCATGTTCCTCCCTTTTGGCATGCTAAGTTTCTGCTGATAAATCAGCTGACATGGGCGCTTGGGTGGCTCAGTGGGTTAAAGCCTCTGCCTTCAGCTCAGGTCATGATCCCAGAGTCCTGGGATACAGCCCCGCATTGGGCTCTCTGCTCAGCAGGGAGCCTGCTTCCCCCTTTCTCAGCCTGCTTGTGATCTGTCAAATAAATAAATGAAATATTTTTTAAAAACCAGCTGACAGGGACGCCTGGATGGCTCAGTTGGTTAAGCCGCTGCCTTCAGCTCAGGTCATGATTCCAGGGTCCTGGGATCAAGTCCCACTTCGGGCTCCTTGCTCAGTGGGGAGCCTGCTTCTCTCTCTGCCTCTGCCTGCTTGTGTTCTCCCTCCCTCTCTCTCTCTGACAAATAAATAACTAAAATCTTTTTTTAAAAATCAGCTGATAGCCTTGTGGGGTTTCCTTTGTATGTAGTATGTAACAGTTTTATTTTCTCTTGCTGTTCTGAAATTCTCTAGCTTTAATTTTGCCATTTTAATTGTGTGCCTTGTTGTGTTCTGCATACATGGGTTCATCTTCTTAGGGGCTTTCTGTGCTTGCTGGACGGGGTGTCTATGTCCATCCCTAGAGTAGGAAAAATCTTTCATTTGGGATATATTCCTGTCTCTTCATTTTGTCTGTGTTTGTTTCTCTACATTAGGTAAGTCAGCTGTATCTCTGTGTCTTAAAAGTAGTGGCCTTGTGTAGAAGAGGTCCTGTGGTGCTGTACAGCGCAATTCCCCCCACCCCGTCACCAGAACCAGGTACTCTAAGAGCTTTCCCTTTGTGAGCTGTGTGTGTCCTCTTGTGGCTGAGCTGTGACTGCCGTGGGCTGAAGGGTGGGGCTGGCCCTCAGCCCAGCTGGCCGCAGTTAACACTGTAGGTGCACTAGGCAGGGTCTGAGTGGTCCAGCTGCAGCTGCCATGAATGCGCTAGTGGGTGGGGCTGGCCCTCAGCCTCGCTGTCTGCCATTAGCCTGAACCACAGCTGTGGGCACACTGCTGGGTGCAGTGCCTGTGCAGCCAGTTAAGAGGCCAGAATGCAGGACTGCAGACATGCTAGTGTGTGGGCTTGTTTACCTCCTGCCCCTTAGGGCAGCACTCACTTTGGAAGGACACCTTTCCCAGCCAGGGCTGCCTTCAGGAGTGGCAAGGCAGGAGCTACTTTGGAGGGGCCCCTGGTGAGGCAGGTGGGTTGGACGGGAAATGTCAGGGTGGGCATCCCGTGCTCATAAGGCACATGGGGACAATACTGGCTCCTCCAAGTGTCTAGCTATCTAGGCTGGGGGAGGGCAAAAAAAAAAAAAAAAAAGGTGCCTGGCAGTACTTGCATTCCTGGAGAAATATGCAGATTCCTGCCCCTTTGGTACATGTCTTAAGATTAGTCAGTAAATCCCCTTTCACATATACCCTAGGCACTTTTTTCCACACTGCTGCTGCTCTGCTGTGTCCCCGGCGAGTTACCTAGCATGCTGGCTCTTTAAAGGGAGGGACACAGTTTCCTGACATCCTCTTGCTCTTTAGTTAATCCTCTTGCTCCTCAGTTAAGCACTTTGGATTTTCAGAGCCAGATGTTACAGGGACTTGTCTTCTCAGTCCATGTCCCCAAGGCCAGGAGTGGGGTATGATTCCCTCCTTCCTTTTTTTTGTGATGTCCCTCCCATCTGTGGTTAGTTGTGCTGGGAGTATGATTCCCAACTGCCCCTCTGCTCCCTTTTGGTATGGCCTGTTCAACTAGATTTGGAAGACACATTTTGCCAATCTTCAGGTCATTTTCAGAGTTAGTACAACAGATATAGCTGTTGCCTTGGTTTGTCTGTGGGACAAAATGAACTCAGGACCCTCGTACTCTGCCATCTTCCCTTCTTCCTTTAAAAAAAAATATAATATATATATATATAATATATATATATATATTATATATATATATTTTTTAACCAATTATGGTTGCTTTGCTGGGAAGTGGATCTCTGAAGCTCCTCTTCCAGAAATCACTGGAAATCACTACCATTCCAGAAATCATCACCCAAGTACTTAATTCTTGTGTCTTTCAATGTCATTTACATGTCAGTTCTTCATTTAAAGCAGCCAATCAGACCATTCTTGAGAGCTCTAAATTTTATTCCCATCACAAATTATAAAATATTTTGAAACACTTGTGCATTTCAAGAGAGGTAGGAAAGTAACTAAAGAAACAGCAACTCTGGGCGCCTGGGTGGTTCAGTTGGTTAAGAGACTGCCTTTGGCTCAGGTCATGATCCCAGGGTCCCAGGATCTGGTCCTGAATTGGGCTCCCAGCTCTGCTGGGAGTCTGCGTCTTCCTCTGACCTTCTTCCCTCTCATGCTCTCTCTCTCCCTCCCTCCCTCTCTCAAATAAATAAAATCTCTAAAAAAAAATAGCAACTCTATTATTTTTTTTTAAAGTAGGCTCCATACCAAGCATGGAACCTGAACTCATGACAATGAGATCAAAACCTAAGCTCAGATCAAGAGTCAGATATTTAACTGACTAAGCCACCCAGGTGCCCCTAATTCGTTATTTTCTAGCATAAAGTTCAAGGTTATTTTGTTTAAAAAAAAAAACAACTGTTTAAAAAAAAAACTTCTGTTTAAAAAAAAAAACAGAAGTTTTTTTGTTAAAAAAAAAGACAAAAACTCCTTCTGTTAAAAAAAAAAAACAAAACAACCATAGGGCGCTTGGGTGGCTCAGTGGGTTGAAGCCTCTGCCTTCGGCTCAGGTCATGATTGCAGGGTCCTGGGATAGAGCCCCGAATCAGGCTCTCTCCTCAGCAGGGAGCCTGCTTCCCTTCCTCTTTCTCTGCCTGCTTCTCTGCCTACTTGTGATCTCTGTCAAATAAATAAATAAAATCTTAAAAAAAAAACCCACAAAGAAATATCAGAACTAAAACAACAAAAAGACAAAAACAGCTTGTAATATATTTAAACCATAATTTTGTGACCAGCATTTTCAAGGGAAAAAAATTTTTTTTTACTTAGAACTGGAAGAAAATTGTAATAATAGCAAAATAGTAATAGATTTTAAAAAGTGAACTGTTCCCTTTCCCATCTGAGGAGCCACTGTTAATAGTGGTTTTAGACCTTCTTATATGTATATATTAAAAACATATATTTTGGGTGGCTATTTTGTTTTAATTAAAAAGATCATATACTGTTCCCAAACCTGCCCCTTCTCCACTTGATACATGACATCCGATTCAGGCACTCATATGCAAATGACTCATGCCAACATTTCATTATTCTCCTGTTATGTATTTATGTGAAGTTTTTCATTATCACAAATAATCATACAGTAAACATCACTGTGCAGACAAATTTCTATACTCTATTTCTACAGAACAGAGTTGTCTTACTGTATTTGCTGAGTTAAAGGGTACGGATAATATAGGCCACATTCTTCTCTAGAACTGTATCATTTTCATGTCTAACAGTGTATCCGAGTGTTCCTTTCCTCCATATCCTCAAAAAAATTGGATAAAATAATTAAAGTCTTTTGCCAACCTGATGTAACTAAGTTAGTGCTTTCCCTTTTTTAATAAAAGAAACTGGTATTTCACTAAATGAGACTGAGCATTTTTTCATATTTGTGTTATGAACTGAATTATGTTCCCTCCAAATTCATAAGTTGAACCTCGAACCCCCTATTTGACTATATTTGAAGACAGGGTCTTTAAAGAAGTAACTAACCTTAAATGAGGTCATAAGGGTAGAGGCCTAGTCTGAGATGCAGGTGTACACAGGGAAAAGGCCATCTGCAAGCCAAGGAGAAAGGCCATAGGAGCAAAACCTGCTGACATTCTAATCTTTAACTTCCAGTCTCCAGACTGTGAGAAACAAAATTTCTGTTGTTTAAGCCACCCAGTCTATGGCATTCTGTTATGGCAGTCCTAGCAAACTAATGTCATGTAATGTTTCTTCCATGAACTGCCTATTGATACCATGCTCACATATCTACTGGATGGTGCTGTCTTATTGACTCAAAGGACTTTGGAATACTGGATGGTCCCTTTTTAAATGCCCTATAAAAATATGCTCTAAATGTAAGACTGAAAATGAGGCCAGAATCTTTGAGATTCATATCCATATATTTGAAATTATGATCCTATACCAACAACACATCCAAATTACTCTTCCACTATATAGAATTTACCTTCCCAATACTTAACCAAAATTGGCATTTGACAGAAAGATCACAAAATACTCTTCAACTCCCTGACACAGTCAAATAGGTCAGTAAAAGAGCAAATCAATTTGATCTAAAATGGAAAGACTCTTCATTGAAGAGATACTAAAAATGTGTGAAAAATTTTAAAATAGAGCAGAATAATTTATTTCTCTCACCTCCTTAATTTTATTTTTTAACCCCAGCAGTCTGTTCTTCTTTATTGCTAAATAGTATCCTACTGTATGGATTATACAGTTTGAGTCTTTTATGTCTTTAATTCTGTTTTACTTACTAAAATTCCTCCATGAGACGTACAAAGGTTCACCCGGTTCCTGATGAAGGTTGATATTATCCCATAATAGCTGAATATACACAAGTTTGCTATCCTGGGACAGAGATGATAGGGGAAGCTAAAAGAGATCAATAGAGAGTATTAGTCACCATAAGCATAATAATAATTACCAGTGGATCTAGCAAAGCTTGGTTATATAAAACAAATGAGTTCTTTCAAAATTCTGGACCTAAAATTCTAAGCAAAAATTTTAATTTTCTTTGTATCTGATGATAAATATTCCTATTTTTCTCAAGTGCAGGTTTCTCATTCCTACTTCCACAGACTGGAAAGACAACTCGGTAGCTGGCACAGTGGCCACCTGAAAGATTAGTCATCATTACAACAAATTTTAAGGTTAGTTTCTACTATCTTATTGTGCAGACTGCTAAACTTAAATGAGTCAAAAGAGTATAATGCTTTAAGCAAAGATTGTGTTGTGCCCCTGGTGTATGTTGGGGAGTCTCTCAATAATCGGTATCTTAGAATGAAGGAACTCCAGGAAGCTCAGTGTCTCCTGGATCAGGCACCCCAGCACAAGGACAGTAGGGGCTACAAAGTCAGACAGGCAGACTGTGGTCTTGGCTCCCCATCACGTAATAGGCATGTGACCTTGCAGAAACCATGTAACTAGTCTAACTTTCAATTATATCATCTGAAAAATATGGGTAAGAGAAGACCTTTAAAATAAAGTTGTTGTGAGAATTTCAGCTGGAGATTTGATAGTTCAGAATAAAAACTACCTTTCCTAGCCACCCTTTCAACTAGATATAACCATATAACTAAATTTATGCCAAACAGATACATAGATAAAATGTTACATGCAACTCCAGGAGCTATCCCCAGAGAAAGAAGACATACTTTTCTCCATCCATTTTTATCCTTACTGCTGGCCAGAATGTGGATGTGATGGTTGGAAACAGAGCAGCCATCCTGGACCAGGTATAGAACTTAGAAACAGAGGTAATACGCAGCTGAGCAAAAAGATAGAAGGATCTCAGGTCCCTGACATTATACCCTTCCAAGACCACCTACCCAAACTTTTATGTGAGAGAGAAATAACCTACATCTTGTTAAGGCACTGTTGTATATTCTCTCTTACTTGAAGTTATGCTTCATTCTAACTGACCACAATGTAGTATAAGCATATGTAGGTACCTACCTGTACACCCCCATTACAGTGTTCAGACGTGAGGATGAGTCCTGGCAAGTTACTAGGAAGGTCCAAACGTCTAAAATACCAAACGAGGTTCCAGAAAATGATCGGATGTTGATTGATGAAAGAGGATGTGTGAATCACTTGATCACCTTCATTTTCTAGCAAAGATTCAAGTTCTTTACGAAGCACTAGAGGACTCAAGTACGGCACAGAAACAGGGGGAGGATTGGGTCTTTTTCCTAAAGGATCCTTTAAAAAATAAAAATACAGTAAGAAGTGAGTATTACCTATTCTGTATTTTTGTATTCTGTATGTTTTAGAGTACTTCTCAGTGAGATTATGGTTAATCTATACTTTCAAAATCAGCGATTTCAGACCCAGTGCTATATGCAGTTTACTCTAACGAAAACCTAAAAAAATACTTAGTCATAAATGCCCTTAAGTTAAAGGATTACAAAAGAAGATTGATAATCCATACAATAGGCCCTATTTTAAACATTGAAAGTTTCTCTATTTTTCTAAGAAATACTACATTCCAGATGTTTTATGATTCCCCCCAAAAAGCTGACTTTATCTTCTTTCTAAAACTCTAAACAAATGGAGCAATCTTTGTGTTAATATTTGGTGACTCCTTTTATAATTGTATCTACTTGTAAAAGCTTGCTTTTACATTTGATTGCAATAAAAACTAAAGAGCAGTCTTACAAATCAAATAACAAATGAAGAAAGAATCCAATTTAGTCTTTGTATCAGAATAAAATGCTTATGACCAATTCACTAATGAGTACCCATAATGCCCAGGCTGAGGTTTCCAAATACTATTTCCTCTAAAAAGACCCAGGGTTTCTTAGAGAAATGGCTGATTCTAGGTCTAGAGAAAGAGATATATCACATGAGCATGAAACATCTTGTCATATAAGAAAGCAAGGAAGCGGCACGGTGCCTGGGTGGCTCAGTTGGTTGGGCGACTGCCTTCGGCTCAGGTCATGATCCTGGAGTCCCAGATCGAGTCCCGTATCAGGCTTCCTGCTCAGTGGAGAGTCCCCTCTGACCCTCCCCCTTCTCGTGCTCTCTCCCTCTCATTCTCTCTCAAATAAATGAATAAAATCTTAAAAAAAAAAAAAAGGCAAGGAAGCTTAAAAAAATTTACAAAAGGCTACAAGAATTGTGTCAAAGGGACTAGGGCACCAATTCGTAGAGGTTTCTAGCTGATCAAAGATGGGATAAGGTAAGTATTAGTAAGGATAGCAATAGCAATGATGTAAACACAAATGTTTAAATCAATGAGTTCATAATGATACCCTATTCCTCCAAATTAATTGATCACCTGGGAGAATGCTAGGAATCCAACTAATTTTTTTGAAAACTGGTAAATAAAAGGAAAAAAATCAGTCATCCTACCTTTACAAAGTAAACTCTGTGTTTGGAAAAGCAAACAGAAAACAAGGGGGAAGTTTCTCTTTATAGATGTACCCCATATAATAAAGACAATAAGACTATCACCCTTTATAGATGGAAATAAGTAATGTGATCTGGGCACTGGGGCATTAATAGCTATCAGCATCAGGAAGAAAGTTCATGTCTTCTATTGAGGGACATCCCACCACTGCTATTGTCTTACAAAAATAAACCACAAAAGAAAAATCTGACTCTGATCAAGCTTCTAGATAATTAGCAGGGTTGTAATCAACAAGTAAGTTCCAAGGTCAAAAAAAGGGTCTACAGATTTAAAAAGACTAAAAACCAGATCAGCTGTAATGCACAGATATTATTTGATCATTCTTCAAACTACAAAGCACACACAAACTCGACATTTTTTTAAACCATTAGAAATTTGAATAGAGATTGAATAATTCAGTATTTTTTAGTCGTATAATGGCATTGTATTTTTAAGAGTCCTTATCTCTTAAGAACTACGTAGTATACTAAAATATTTACAAATGGAATATATAATGTTTGGAGTTTGCTACAGAAGAATCTAGGAAAGAAGTGAATAAAGGTATACATGAAAGAACAATGACCCTAAGGTGAAAATTATGAAGCCAGATGCAGGTCAAAGGAACTCATTACTCTTTTGTTTAGTTTTGTACATACTTGAAATTTTAAGAAGTTCTTAGTCTGCTTATGAAAAATTCTTATCACTTGTGGATTATGTGCTGCTCTAATAAATACTTACATGAATACACAGATAATTATCATCTTGTTACATACCACAACTTCCTGCAGACTGTTTGGGAGACTGACTGTTGAAATGCCATGAAACGGTCGCTGGGAAAAGTCAATATTTTGCAAGGGACCTCCAACACTGTGACTTCGAGTCAAAGATACATTTCTCTTTGAAAAACTATTAGGCGCAGGTGAAATTTTCATAGTTTGGACTTCTCCACTGGCTCTCTTTGTTTCATCACTTTAAAAAAATGAAGAAATGCTGTGTTTGTGCTGTAACACAATCTAAACCTGTCCAGCTAGAGTATTTTCTACAACGAATTTTGAGTCTACTGAATGTACCAGAGAAGAATCAGTACCACCTTATAAGATTTACATTTTCTTCAAGCATTTTGTTAAAGGAGTCAGAAGAACAGGATGGAGTAGATGACTCTGGTGAAGGGTGGGAAAAAGACAAAGAGTAGATAACAGATATTCTTTTTAAAAGACTAAGTGCCCATTCTGTTGTTTTATTCAAACATTATTTCATCTTTACTAAACAAAATCATCTAGAGTTATGTAACTAAGTATTATAGATTCTTTGATAAGTATTTAACCTCTACCAGGCCATGATCCACCTAAGAATAGAGACCAGATCTTATTTTAAGTGCTTAGCATAATGCTTTCAATAAATATTTGATTCAATCAGTATTTAAGAGGAAGTAGTATATTTCACAGTAAAGAGAGTATGTCTTACGAAACTGGCAATGACTACACTAAAAGGGAAAAATACTTTGTACTCTTGAGAAGTTCATTTTGTAAACGGACACTGTAAAACATTAATTTAAAAATGGTTTATCATCATATTCATTCATTAGATACGAACAATATATCATAGTAAAATGTTAAGACTGAATTTTTTAAATGCCAGAACTTATGCCTACATGCATCAAGTTATCTTTAAAGATGGAATTTTTACAAGGGTACCCAATTTATAGTGCAAGACTTCTCTGTATCCTGTGGTACCTTGATTCAATTGCAGAGGTGGTTTCTTCAGTTATGGTCTGGTTTTCCTTTGGGAAATCCATAAAGTTGATCAAGTCAGGTTCTGCTGAACTAGATACAGGTTTGTGCTCTGAAGGTTCACTAGCCAATGGAATGCTGCCGCTTTGTAAACTGTCACCAGAGGTACTTGGTTTCAGGAAAAAGCTAAATATGAGCAATGAAAAAAAAAAGTCTTTAAAAACCTAGAACCGGGGCACCTGGGTGGCTCAGTGGCTTGAGCCTCTGCCTTCAGCTCAGGTCATGATCTCAGGGTCCTGGGATCGAGCCCCGAGTTGGGCTCTCTGCTCAGCAGGGATCCTGCTTCCCCCTCTCTCTCTCTGCCTGCCTCTCTGCCTACTTGTGATCTCTCTCTCTGTGTCAAATAAATAAAGAAAATCTTAAAAAAAATTAAAAAGAAAATAAAAATCTAGAACCCTAGGGACACCTGGGTGGCTCAGTGGGTTAAAGCCTCTGCCTTCGGATCAGGTCATGATCCCAGAGTCCTGGGATCGAGCCCCACATCGGGCTCTCTTCTCTGAGGAGAGCCTGCTTCCTCCTCTCTCTCTCTCTGCCTACCTCTCTGCCTACTTGTGATCTCTGTTTGTCAAATAAATAAATAAAATCTTTAAAAATAAAATAGGGGCACCTGGGTGGCTCAGTGGGTTAAGCCTCTGCCTTCGGCTTGGGTCCTGGTCTCCGGGTCCTGGGATCGAGTCCCAAGTCGGGTTCTCTGCTCAGCAGGGAGCCTGCTTTCCCCTCTCTCTCTGCCTGCCTCTCTACCTACTTGTGATTTCTCTCTCTGTGTGTCAAATAAATAAAGTCTTTAAAATAAAATAAAAACCTAGAATCCCTGGGGCACCTGGGTGGCTCAGTGGGTTAAGCGGCTGCCCAGAGTCCTGGAATCAAGCCCCACATCAGGCTCCCTGCTCCGCAGAGAGCCTGCTTCTCTACCTACTTGTAATCTCTCTCTAGCTCTCTGTCAAATAAATAAAATCTTTACAAAAAAAAAACACCTAGAACCCTCTAAATTTCATATTTATTACTTTATGATAGAGTAGTCACTGATGAATTTTACACAATCCACAGAACTACTGCCTCTTCCAAACATATATCACACGTGCACCCTGCTATCATTCTCAATCCTCTCTTGTCGTAAACTTTTTTGTTCTTTTAAGATTTTATTTATTTATTTGACAGAGAGGCAGGCAGAAAGGGGGAAGCAGGCTCCCTGCTGAGCAAGGAGCCGGATGCAGGGCTCGATCCCAGGACCCTGAGATCATCACCTGTGCCAAAGGCAGAGGCTTAACCCACTTAGCCACCCAGGTGTCCCTTGTCGTAAACTTTTCAAATGAAAAAGCTCTCAAAGTCATTACCATTCAGTATAAGATTCTTTAAAGAAAGCTATGAAAGAAAGATGGAAAGCAAAACATTTCATTAATTTTCTGAGTTAAAAAGAGAGGGAGACAAACCCTGAGAGACACTGGACTCCAAGAAACAAACAGGTTTTCAGAGAGGAGGAGGGTGGGAGATGAGGCAGCCGGGTGATGGGTATTAAGGAGGGCACATGTTGTGATGAGCACTGAGTGTTATTCACAACTAACGAATCACTGAACACTACATCAAAAACTAATGTACTGCATGTTGGCTAACTGAACATAATAAAAAAAATAGAGCAGCAATGGCATTTTAGCATGTATTAACCTATAATTGTGTATGGTAGCCTCTCCCTTATAAATATCCATTTTGTCTCAAGTCATTTCTTCTTCCCCTTTATCCATTATTTTGTCTCATCTTATCTCTGTCCTTTTTCTGGGTGGGGATGAAGTGAGGGTTGGCCCTTGCAAGGGACATGATGAGAACTCTCTGAGGTAATGTTCTACACCTTAGTAAGGGTTAAATCTGCATCAGTGTATGCATTCAGTTTTCAAATGGTACATTTTAAATGGAGAGATGGGTATCTGGGTTTCACCATAAGAAAAATCTTTAAACTTAAGCTGCAAGTTTGAAATTTTCTATAATGACATACTGGGGAGGAAAATCAACAATGCTCCTTTATACCTACACAGAAAATATAAAATAAGGTACTTAACATAATAGCTTACAAAACACAATTAACTCAACAGAGAAGTATATGACTATGGAGAATAATTTAAAACAAAAGAACATAAAAGACAATCTAAAAAATGGAGATATGTTCACAGATAAGAGCATAATGCTGAAAATGTCCATTTTCCCCAGATTAATCTATACATCTAATGCTGCAATCTCAATGAAACTCCAGCTGAATTTGGGGGTAGGGGAGGGGGAGACTAAAGTTGCTCTAAGCAAAATAAATAAATAAATAAAATGTCCATGACAGGGAGCTTACCCTATCAACCAGATATAACACAGTGATATATAACAGTGATAAAAATAGACGACCAAAAAAACAGGGAACACAGAGGCAGGGTGAGGTGCACATGGGAACATGATCTATGATAAAGGTGATACTACCTATCAATGAAGAAACAGGCTCCTTACATGGAGAAACTCCTTACATAGGAAAACAGGCTCCTTACATGGAGAAAAAGAAAGCTGTATTCCTACCACCATACACAAACACAAAGGTGTATTCCAGGTGGATTAAAGATCTAAATATCGGGGCACCTGGATGGCTCAGTGGGTTAAAGCCTCTGCCTTCGGCTCAGGTCATGATCCCAGGGTTCTGGGATCAAGCCCCACATCGGGCTCTCTGCTCAGCAGGGAGCCTGCTTCCTCCTTTCTCTCTGCCTCTCTGCCTACTTGTGATCTCTGTCAAATAAATAAAGAAAATCTTAAAAAAAAAAAAAGATCTAAATATCAGAGGTAAAATACAAAGCTAACAAAAGAAACTTCAGGAGAAACTCTTCATGTCCTATAGAAGGGAAACCACTTTTAAAACAAGACCAAAAGCACAAATCGTAGGGGGAAAATTAATGGATAATGACATCAAAATGAATGCTTTCAAGGAATTAATATCAAGATTTAAGATAGGTATCAACAAGAAAAAGAAAGTTAACAAAAAAATGGACAAGGTGGGGCACCTGGGTGGCTCAGTGGGTTAAAGCCTCTGCTTTCAGCTCAGGTCATGATCCCAAGGTCCTGGGATCGAGCCCCACATTGGGCTCTCTGCTCCGCAGAGAGCCTGCTTTCTCCTCTCTCTCCCTGCCTGCCTCTCTTGTCTACTTATAATCTCTGTCTGTCAACTAAATAAATAAAATCTTTAAAAAAAATAGAGATTATCAGTATTCTAATTATGTAACTTAAATTGCGTAATCATGCAAAACTAGGCATTTTATGAAGGTATATATTCAAAGGTATCATACACGGTGGAGTCAATGTCTTTGTTGGATAAAGGAATGACAGTGGGACGGGGGGCGGGGGGGGGGGTAGAGCTAACAAGAGAGGATTCTTGCACAAAGCAATGATGATAGTGCATCAGGAATTAGAATACGATTTCACTCAGCTCCGCACCTGAAGCTAAAAGGAAAAACTAAGCTAAGAAGACACACCTGTACAATTAGATTTTTTTTTTTTAGAGATTTTATTTGAAAGAGAGATCACAAGTAGGCAGAGAGCCCAATGTGGGGCTCAAACCCAGAACGCTGAGATCATGACCTGAGCCGAAAGCAGAGGCTTAACCCACTGAGCTACCCAGGCGCCCCGATTAGATTTTTTAAAAGCAGCTAAAGGTAGACAGTAATATGAAGCTTGTCTTCTCCATAAAACAAACAGAATAGTAAGATCATTATTTAAGCAGTTACCAAACTCTTGATTTCTTGATGAGTAATTATAGATCACCTACTCTCTTTTCGAATGCCTGGAATTTGGTCATTTCACTGTACAGAGCACTACCACAGAGGGTTAAAAAGTTGGGAGAAGAGTCAAAAAAACCCCATCCCCCCATGCCTTTAGTTTTTTCTTCTAGAATATATAAAGTCACTGAGAAAGAAAGTTTAATGATAAATATTGAAGTTCTGAATGATCTATGATGTTTAGCTCCAAGAATTAACTACTACTGGTAATTGTGTATTAAATAAACTGGAAAAGTATTCTCCTATACTGCCAGTATTTTCTACCCCAGTAGTGAGAGTGAAGGAGAGAGGAGGGACAGCTGGAGGGTGCCGTAACTATTTCCCTCTCCCTCCAGGAGTCATGCCTTCTGAGAAGGAGCTTTCACAATACTAACCTTGCAGAGCCTCTCAAGTCTTTAAATTCTATGTTGAGAAGAGGCAAGAAGTTGCTTTTACAGAATGGACAGGTGGTATTCAAATTTGAGTCATCTGCCGTCCATCCAGCCATAATTTCTTCATCATAAACTAAAGCGCCACAAACTCTGCACTGGGAACAACTTGACATCAAAACCTAAGAGTAGAAAAGTGCAGACACTGAGAACCTGCATAGTGAAGTCATCCTTTGGAGACACAGCATTTTAATTCATTTTGTTGATCCAATTTAGAATTAAGTTCAGTCACTGTACAGGTAAAACTAGCAGTCTATTGCCTTACTTACATAAGACAAGCAAATTCAACAAAACGATTTACTCTTCGGTCTACAGGGGTATCACGAATTCTGTCCAGTGCCATTCTGAAATAAGCATGTTTACAACCATGTGAAGAATAAAGAACTTTTACCTCCATTGCACAATTCTGATAGATGCTAGACATGCTAGTGTTTTGAGAAGAACCGTGATCTGATTTTTCACAGTCCTGCCCTTTTATGCTTCTTGGAAATGTAGGTTCACCTAAAGAGAAGTAAATATAACACATTATATGAGACTGTCCTTATTCTTTGGAAATGCATACTAGAGTATTCAGGGGGAGTATAATGAAGTCTACAATTTATTTTCAAGCGGTTCAGTATAAAAATTTCTGTAGGTATATATCTAAAGTTAACAACAGTTAACCCTAAGTGGAGAATATGTGATCATTCATTGTATGATTCTTTCGACTATTCAGGACATTTGAAATTTTTCATAACAGAATGTTGGCAAAAATAAATAGAACTTAAATTTCTTAAAATAACATAGCACTAAGAAATTTCAGTGACATAGCCTAGGGCTTCTCAAACACTGGTATACATTTGATTTATCCAGAGAGCTGGTTAATAATATATTTCTAAGGCTCCAATCCCATAAATTCAGTCTGAAAAGTTTTAGCCTGGGACTTGGACATTTGTCCATATTTTTTAAAAAATGTGATTTTGTGATTTTGACACAAACTAAAGTCTGAGAACCAATGACAGAGTCCACAAACACAACTAAGGTGACTGGAACATTCAGAGATCCTGTAAAGTAAGTGATAGTACGGTGTGGCTACACTCACCGTCTATCAGCTCATCTCAGCAGAGGGGGTCAGACGGGGGAAAGGTACGGGCACATAAATGACAGGAAAGGACCATCCCTCCCATACCTGTTGAGTACTGCAGTTTTCCTGCATCTCCACTGCTGCTGCTACTGCCAAGGCTTGTGTTGCTCTGGGTAAGTTCACTGGGAACCAACCCTGCAATATTCATGTTAGGTGACACGTTCTCCCCCAAAATATGGTCTTCCAGGCCAGCTGGGAAGCTGTAATCTCTGTTTGTTTCCTCCTTTAATTGAAAAGAATAAAACCCCACATACGTAAATAGTATCTTCCCCAATAAGAATATATTCACTCTTCCCTTTTCAGAATTAAATTTCTCTATAATCCTTAACTAATCATCCCCTTATTTTTCAAAACCATGAACTCCTCTCAGTATTATTTGGAATTTTCTTTCCACACTCTAATTCAAGCAATGACCCAGAATACTTTTTAAGATTTTGTTTCACCCATGGTGTATACTGGGATGTCTCTCAATAATCAGTATCATAGAATGAAGGACCTCCAGGAAACTCAGTGTCTCCTGGACCAGGCACCCCAGCCCAAGGACAGTAGGGGCTACAAACTCAGACAGGCAGACGTGGTCTTGGCTCCCCACCATGTAGTAGGCAAGTGACCTTGCAGAAACCATGTAACGAGTCTAACACAATTATATCATCTGAAAAATATGGATAAGAGAAGTCCTTTAAAACAAAGGTGGTGTGAGAATTATAGCTGGCAATATGATTTTCAGAACAACCACCATCAATATTAGAGGCATAAAATAAGAATAAAGTTCCAAACACTATAGTTCTGAACTGCTAGTGACTGCTGATGCTTTAGTCTAGGAGAAAACATTTCTCTCTCAATCAACAAGTAGGTTCCTTTCTGATTTCTGCTTTAAAGAAGACTCATGTCTTGTTATAAAACCACATTAAGTGATAGAACAATTAAACAGATATGCGAAACAGGAAATAAAAGCACTTATATTACCAACACCCACAGAGTACAATTAAGATCTTTATGTATATCCTTCTAGTCATTAAAAAAAATATATGTATGTATATACTTTTACAAAATAGGATAGTTTTTTAGCCTATTCTCATGTAATGTATTTTAATGTCATTAAATCTTCTACATTATTTAATCCCAGCAACCTAATCCAGTTTACTGATGGACTGTAATGCATTTGGTAAATCTCTGTTGCTTAAGCATTCAGAATGCTTTCAATTCCTTTGAGTTGTTTTTATACATATCCCTAATTATTTACTTAGATTAAAATCTGGATAAAGTTATGAACTTTTTAAAAAGACTTTGTATTCATTCCTTCATTTGGAAATATTTATTAGGTATAACCTATTTGCTTTGTCAGGCACTAGTACCAGGGCGACAGCAATGAAAACAAAAGAAAGATTAAGATATGTAACCACCTGAAATTTATAGACCTATATTCCAAGTCCAAAGTACTCTGTAGAAAGGTGGTTTTTTTTTTTACTATTTTTATTAACACTGTTAGATAAAATTTCAAAAACAGAGTGGCTCACTCAGTCTACTTCAAGGTAATGCTAGGTTAAGATACTTTTGAAGCTAGCTTATTTTGTCTTTCCTTCACTGACCTTGTAAGTTCTTTTAAATGCAACAAAATGCAACTCTGTCTTACAGAACTCAATATTACTCTTTTGTTTTTTAAAGATGGGGAGAGAGAATTTAGTAACAGTGAGCATTTATAGGTGTCTGTCCTTCCCACTACAGTACCTAAGTAGTCTATAATTCTTTGAACACGAAGGTGAAATTTTATTAATTTTTTTTCTATAAAACAAGTAAGCAAAATTTCTCCCCTTCTATTTCACTGAAAGGTCTAACGGTTAATTCTCTTTTCAATAATTTTTAAAACAATTAGCAATTGTCACGCAGTATGAAATCTATGGATTAAGTTGTAGAGTGATTCCATATATATTAAAGGGATTACATAGATAAAAGTTATTTTAAAAGTGAAGTGCTATGGGGTGCCTAGGTGGCTCAGTGGGTTAAGCCTCTGCCTTCGGGTCAGGTCATGATCCCAGGGTCCTGGGTTCGAGTCCCGCATCGGGCTCTCTGCTCGGCAGGGAGCCTGCTTCCCCCTCTCTGCCTGCCTCTCTGCCTACTTGTGATCTCTGTCAAATAAATAAATAAAATCTTAAAAAAAAAAAAAGTTGGGCGCCTCGGTGGCTCAGTGGGTTAAGCCTCTGCCTTCAGCTCAGGTCATGATGTCAGGGTCCTGGGATCAAGTCCCACATGGGGTTCCCTGATCAGCTGGGAGCCTGCTTCCTCATCTCTCTCTCTCTGCCTGCCTCTCTGCCTACTTGTGATCTCTCTCTCTGTCAAATAAATAAATTCTTTAAAAAAAAAAGTGAAGTGCTATGCAAATATAATATGGCATTGTTATTAAATTATTAATCATTAATACTTTCAAAGAAATAAACTTAATGTGTTATTCAGACTCATCTATGGAATTATAAAGTAGTCCTGATATTCTGTTTCTTTAATATTAATTTCCTTAGGGGCACCTGGGTGGCTCAGTGGGTTAAAGCCTCTGCCTTCGGCTCGGGTCGTGGTCCCAGGGTCCTGGGATCGAGCCCCGCATTGGGCTTTCTGCTCAGCAGGGAGCCTGCTTCCCCCTCTCTCTCCCTGCCTCTCTGCCTACTTGTGATCTCTGTCAAATAAATAAATAAAATCTTTAAAAAATATATTAATTTCCTTACATTGATGTTCAAGTCATTTCAAGAACAAAATAGGATACACACAAAGTTTTACCAGAAATCTCTAAATGTGAAGTTATATATTAAAAAATACTAGAAACGTTCCCATACGAGACAGACCACACGCATGAAGCGTTCTTACCTCATCATCCGAGTAGCTGTAGGCAGACGCTACGGCTACCCACATCTTACTGGCTACTGTTGCTGCTTGTTTCATACCAGATTTTAGGACATCTATCTTGGGTCCTGAGAGTATATTATCTAGCTTCAGCCCTGACAAAGAATTTACCACAGAACCCAGTGAGCCATGTGGTGAAGAGCGCACCAGGGCCGATAAAGCTGAACGTTCTTTCTGACCGCGAGACGGCGTCTGCTGCCTGAAACGCCCGGTGAGAGTTTTAGACCTGGATTCTGCGGGGGAGCTCTTTTCGCTTTTGGGATCTTCCTGTGCTGCTGGACCCTGCTCTAGAGGCAGGCTTGATCTCCTCTCTAAAGGGTGAGTAAACGCACTGGCCGGGCCAGACTCTCTGCTTCCCTCTCCGTGTAATTCCATACTGGAAGACTTGCTGCCCAGGGGGCTCTTCAGGTTCATATAGCTTTCGATTTCATCAGCCAGATTACGTGCAATAACTGGGGAAGACACCTTATCTTTGGAATCTGGAGTTTCTTCTCCTGTACCTTCAGTGGCCAAAAGAGACAAAGGATCTAGTCCAGTTTCAACATCCTCCCTCTCAACAGCTTTAACAACCCCATATAAACTACTTCTCTTATTCATGACATCTCTGGATCCTACTTTTGAGTCTCTGGGCTGATTACTGTCACCATCATTGTGTAGACTGTCACCTGCATCCTTTTCCACAGGAGTCTGAGCTACACTGTCATCAACCACAGGTTCCAGGAGCTCTTGGCTTTCCTCGAGCATCTCTAAAACCGAGGAAGATCTGTGCTCTGAATCCCAAGTGCTCTCAGACATACGAGTCCTGGTATCACCCAGACGACAACCAACACTGTCAAAGCTATGGGTGCTTGCAACTCGGAGTGCAGAGGTCTTAGGACAGGTCAATGCTGCCGTGAGAATCTTGGCATCTGCTCCCATCATAATAGCCGCTTCACTCGAATTCAAATCCAAGCTGCTCTTCTTAAGCAACATTCCCGCTCGACTTTCAGAACTGAAACTACAACTCCTCTCTGGAAAATGCTTTTGTCTTTTATCTCCTCTATCACCATTCTTCTTGGGGTTAGTAACTTCACCGGAGACTGCCTCTTCACCCGGATCCTGAGTACCAAATGGCTCACTTGATGTACTACCTAAAAGAGAAAGTACAGTATTAGAAAGGAACTCTATTTTCTGATGTAACTTTTAGAAAATGTTTCTTTTCTGATTTTGGAAAAGTAACACATCCTCAGAGTGAAAGATTCAGAGTTCAAAAGGTACCAAGAAAATATACAGAGAAAAGAACAACCAAAAAGCCTCTACTCAGTCCGGCCTCCCAGAGATAACACTGTTAATGTTAACCTGCCTCTCGCCTTCTACACACACATTTAAAAAAATTTTTTTTTAATTTTTTAAAAAATTTATTTATTTGTCAGAGAGAGAGGGAGAGAGAGAGCGAGCGAGCACAGGCAGACAGAGTGGCAGGCAGAGGCAGAGGGAGAGCTTCCTGCCGAGCAAGGAGCCCGATGTGGAACTCGATCCCAGGACGCTGGGATCATGACCTGAGCCGAAGGCAGCCGCTTAACCAACTGAGCCACCCAGGCGTCCCTATACACACATTTTAAAAATGAGGCAACATATGCTGCAGATACCTGTACTGTTCACCAAAATCTATCGCATTTACCAAATACAGATCTATAAATACATATCTATAAATACATCTTTTTCTTAAAGATTTTTAAAATTTATTTATTTTTTTGACAGAGAGAGATCACAAGTAGGCAGAGAGGCAGGCACAGAGAGAGGGGGAAGCAGGCTCCCCGCTGAGCAGAGAGCCCAATGAGGGGCTTGATCCCAGGACTCTGACATCATGACCCGAGCCGAAGGCAGAGGCTTAACCCACTGAGCCACCCAGGTGCCCCTATAAATACATCTTACAGCTGCAAAGTTCTACATTCCATTTAAGAAATATATTTCGTGTTAAATAACTAACCTAAAAAGACAAAATCTCTTCCCTTCTGGCTTTCATATATCTAATTCAACAAATGTTTGCTAGGAATCTACTCCACACAAAGTAAATTCATAATCATGGAGGAATTATATATTTGCTAAAATCAAAGCCTTACTGCTCCAAAGTAAAATAATTCCCCAAAGTAGAAGAATCTAGAGTGAAGTCCTTAGACTTGACAAATTCCAAGAAAGCTGATAAAATCTGCATAGCTCCAAATTTTTTAGATATATTCATTCCCTCAACAAATACTCAAATGTCTACTAGCATTTACCACATAATGTGCTAGAAATATAAAGGCAAATGAAACAGACTTGATCCCAATTCTCTCTCTGAGTTCAGTCTTGTTTGATCAAGTGGAACAAAATTATGCTGGTGGCTGTAGGGGGAAGCAAGTAGTTTTTGTTTGTTTATCTGTTTGTTGTTATTGTTTTTAGGGTTTTTGTTTGTTTAGTTTTTATTTATTTAAATTCCAGTTAGTCAACATACAGCATAATACTAGTTTCAGGTGTAGAATTTAGTGATGCAATTTTTTCCCATTCCAAGACCAAAATTTCCTATTTGAATTATTACCAGAACTCAAGTCTACCCATTCCTATTTAGGATTCTCATTTGTTTTTTTGTGTTTTTTTTTAATGTTTTTTAAGATTTTATTTATTTATTTGACAGACAGAGGTCACAAGTAGGCAGAGAGGCAGGCAGAGAGAGAGGAGGAAGCAGGCTCACTGCCGAGCAGAGAGCCCGATGCGGGGCTCGATCCCAGGATGCTGGGATCATGACCTGAGCCGAAGGTAGAGGCATTAACCCACTGAGCCACCCAGGTACCCTCTCATTTGTTTTTTTAAAAGGCATAGTGACCTAGCAGATTTGAGGGAAAAGTTCTTTAATAAAAAGTCTTCTTGGGACGCCTGGGTGGCTCAGTTGGTTAAGCAGCTGCCTTCGGCTCAGGTCATGATCCCAGCGTCCTGGGTTCGAGTCCCACATCAGGCTCCTTGCTTGGCAGGGAGCCTGCTTCTCCCTCTGCCTCTGCCTGCCACTCTGTCTGCCTGTGCTCGCTCGTTCACTCTCTCTCCTTCTCTGACAAATAAATAAAAAAAAAAAAAAAAAAAAAAAAAAAAAAAAAAAAAAAAAAAAAAAAAGATCTATTAAAAAAAAAAAAAGTCTTCTTTTTAAAACTTCCAGGTTAATTTCTAGGTTCTTTTTAAGCTTCCAAATTGGTCCCAAATAATAATCATAATCATACCAATTAAACAGAATAAGCACTTAGAGATATTTCACAGCTTTTAGGAGAATTAGCCTGTTTTACACCTCCAAAATTTGTGCCTGCTTTGCGAACCTTTACCAGTATATGAGAAACAGATCTTAGCAAATTTACTGGTTCTCACAGTATTTCCAGGAATTCAGTGGCACATTTTTTTCAATTTTAAAATAAATTTGACCCTTGATATATTGGCAAAAGCCCCACTACTCCCGCGTCCTTTCTCATTAGAATAAATCTTCCCACATCAAGACATGACACAGACACAGGATGAGTAAAGTGGGAAGGAAGCACACCAGACCCCAGATCTTGTCCATGTCAATATTCTGAGAAGATTATAATCCTCTGATGAAGAAAACTTTGTCTTCCTCCTTTTTCTTTTTTAAACCTGCTAACAACAGTTTTGGAAAATAGGATACACAACATACATATTAATTATTTTTTCAAAAATCTTTTTAGCTCTACCTCTTGAATACTACCTGCCCCCCAAAACAAACAAACAAAATGAATTTGATATCAGTGAATCTAAAAGAAGGAGAGACTTCGGAATAAGGAGTATTCCTACATGAATTTAGGAAGCTGAGCAAATTAATTTCTGTGAGTCATATAATAGATACACTTAAGACAGCTGACTTTAGAGAAGTGAATTATAATTACTACTAAAAAAGGGCAAGAAACACAAGGCCAATCTCTTTGGCCTTTGAAATCACAGACTAAGATGCATGCTTGGAGGGTACTCAGGAGGCCTAAAACACAACTGAAAGGAGTGAACTGAAATTCAAGGAAGTCACAGGCAAGAGAGTTATTCATTATAAATACTTAATCACAAATAAGTGGCTCAGGGGGCCTGTAACAACTGGCCAAATTAGAGACACACTGGTATTTTTTCACAATACAGCACAGTGATATCAATCTTTTCCTTCCACTGCGTTTCCACTGCCACACAAAAGCCCCCCTGGAATTTGGTAACATCAGTGTCCCTCTGTTCTTCATGAGTATAGGAGGCCCTCTCATCATCTACCCTGAGAAAGAGGGACCAAACTGAGAAAAGGCACCACAACAAGCAAAGGTACTCCCAATAACAACTAAGCACAATAAATACCCCTCCTTTGATACACTATTTTAAATAACAACTTCTTTTTTTTTCTTATTTTTTAAAAGATTTTATTTATTTGACAGAGATCACAAGTAGGCAGAGAGGCAGGCACAGAGAGAGAGAGGAGGAAGCAGGCTCCCCGCTGCGCAGAGAGCCTGATGCGGGGCTCGATCCCAGGACCCTGGGATCATGATCTGAGCTGAAGGCAGAGGCTTAACCCACTGAGCCACCTAGGCGCCCCTTAAATAACAACTTCTTCACCCATGGAACGGATTCAAACTTCTGGCTCTTTAGCATGATCATCACAATTAAGTCATCAATTAACGTCATTAAAAACTATTTTAAATATTTGGTCAGCAATCTGTGAAGACTCACCAGTGCTGCTCCTCCTGCCACTGAAGTCAAATATCCCGGACGGAACTTTCACAATACTCCCACCCCACGCGGGAGGCTCGGTGGGACTCTGTGGCTCCGTACCAGCTTGGGAATGTTTTGCCCCAACAGCAGAGACATCCCACACTTCTGAGGAAAAAAAGTATTTGGATGTTATTCTTACTTTTACTAAAACCGAACAGAAACCATGTATTGATTTTAATATTTTTAAAAATATTTTTCCCCAAGTGGGAGTGAAGAGATGACTATTTTATCACTAATTTATTGTGTCTCATTTACTTTATGCCATAAATGTTGCCAGTACTGATGCAAATAAATGCTTTATTTTAGCATCAATAACCCTAACTTGAGCATTCCTGTGAGTAAATTAAAGTTTTTGGCCTCCATTTATAATTCCTTCGCTTACAAAGTAGGAGAGAGGCTTGCTTCTGCTAACTATGGAGCATCAATTAAGTAAGATCATTAAAGAAAGTGTCCTTTTGTGTAAAAGGATAGGAAGAACATCTTATTACCACAAAGCCTGAAAATTCCTCCGCATTTCCATAAAATGATTAATATAAATCATATGTACCTCAATGAGTCCCATAAAAAAAAAAAGACAGGAAAACCTTGGACACTGTATCTAACCTACCAATTAAAAATACCTACTTAGATATCTGAAGGACTTCCATCAAAGCGCATTTTGAAATAAAACAAGCACTGGAACACAAGTTTGATGACAAGTTTAGCCCTGGTTCTATCACAAAATAGCTCTTTGCCTTTGATAAATACCTCAGTGGACTGCACTGTCCTACAAACTGAGGGCTGACCTATAGTCTCTAATGATCTCTTAAATTCTAAAATTCAGAAACTACTCATTCTTTCTCCATACATCGTATTACATAGGATTTTATAAGCCCAGACCCTGTATTTCTTTCTCAAAATTATCATCGGAATTATCACATCAGACTTAATCAGTATAGGGGCGCCTGGCTGGCTCATCCAGAAGAGCATGTGACTTCTGATCTCAGGGCTGTGAGTTCAAGCCCCACGCTGGGTAGAGATTCTTAAAAAATAAAAAAATAAATAAACTTAAAAAGAATTAGTAACAGTATTTTTCTAAGAAGAGCAAGTAAATACCAGTACTTCACCTTCCGTGTGCACTTCCGTTTTAGGTATCACGTCTCTTGCTGCTTGTTCTTTGGGCATGTGAATTTCTCCATCATCCTTCCTAAGTTCATCCTTAGACCCATAGCCTTGGTCAGACTGACCGCCTGTTGAGAAAGAATCAAGCTTACAGGTGGAAGCTTTCATCTACACACAGACCAGCTATAAAATGTCAGAAGAAACCTGCACTGATTTACACGATTTAAACTCATGGAGAAGGAAGACAAGAAAGCCCACGAAGCACGCAGGACACGGTAAACAGAAGGTCAGCAGCCAAGAGCAGGAAGAAGAGGAGCACCGAAGGCTGAAAATGGAAGCACTGAACCTCAGCTTCCTCATCCGCAGATTAACAGATCTGGACAAGATGCTCTGGGAAGTCTCTTTTGGAGTACGTATAGAATGCTACCTTTTGTGAAAGAAAGAAGAGGAAATAAAACAAGCATGTATCTGTTTACTTTTGCAAAAAGAAATGCAGAAATAACATATCAGAAAACAATACAACTGGTTAACTACAAGGGGTGGGGGTAAATAGGGTGGAAGGGATAAAGAGAGAGGACACTCCTCTAAATATGACTTATTGTGTTGTATTTTTACTTTTAGAAATGCATCCATTTTTACATATTCAAAAAAATTAAATCAACAAAACTGGGAGGAAGGTGGTGACTAAAACCGAATGTGAACAGGAACAAATGGGACCAAGTGTATTTCACAAGAATAATCATACTGAAAGGATGGGGAACGGGGTGGGGCGGGGAGAGGACTAATCCAAGAAACTTTTCAACACGTTATTTTGAGTATATACCCTAAACTTGGGGAAGGGAGGTGGTAACAGACAAATCCTAAACTCCTTAGAAAGTCTCTTTCTCCCAGAATAACAGATGTAGCAATTCTGAAATTATTTTATATACACTGCAGGACTGAGCAAATGAGTAAACATAATGATGGTTACTGGAAGCCAAGATACTTACTGTGGAAGAAGAGAGATTTTTAAAAAATGAAATGAAGGAAGACAAAGAAAAACCTGTAGGGTTGATACGAAAATGAAAATATTTCTAGGGGTGCCTGGGTGGCTCAGCTGGTTATGCATCCGACGCTTGGTTTTGGCCCAGGTCATGATCTCAGGTCTTGAGATCAAGCCCTGTGTTGGGTTCTGCACTCAACAGAGAGTCTGCTTGGGATTCTCTCACCCTCTCCCTCTGCCCCTTCCCACCCTCAAATAAATAAATAAATCTTTAAAAGAAAAGAAAATGGAGGTATGTCCAAAACATACATACATATTTTCTTTTTTTTCTCCTCATATATACATATTTTCCAGCTCTGCTGAAAAATTCTAAAAGCAGTAATAACCTGTAGTGTAAGCATACCTAGAGCCCAGATCTTGGCTTCTAGAATCTACAGCCCATTGAAAGGAACCTGGGATCCTTGAATAAATGGCTGATATCAGATCTCTGGCAGGAAAGCTATAAGAATGAGCCAGGAACATTTTGTTGTACAAGAACGTAAGTGTTTAAAAACATACTCAGGATATGTCTGAGTAAAATTATTAAACCAAAAGACATAGAATACCATCCTATAAATCTGGATGGAGGACAGAGTTGGCAAATCACGACTTTTTTTTTTTTAAGATTTATTTATTTGAGAGAGAGCAAGAGAGTACAGCGGGAGGGTTCCGAGGGAGAATTTCAAGCAGACTCCACACTGAGCTTAGAGCCCCACACAGGACTTCATCTCAGGATCCTGAGATCATGATGTGAGCAGAAATCAGAGTCAGATGCCCAACCACCTGAGCTGCTCAGGTGCCTCAATATCACTACTTTATAGTGAAGACCAGTTAAGGCAAGAATCATCAATGGATGCTAAATTTAAAAGAGAAAGCGTGATGAGAAGGAGGGTATTACTGCACAGTCTCAGAGTCTCCTTCCAGACGGCTCATCATCTGCAGGGGCGATCATGATAATGAGGAGGAACCGAATACTAAGACCAAGTGATCAAAATGAGTATCACCAATGAGAGGTAGACAGACACTGTGCGCCTCGGGGGGGACAATTGCTTCTGCAACAGAGACATGAATGTACAGCCCAAGCTAACCACAAGGGAACATCACACAAACTCAAACTAAGGAACATTCCACAAAATAACTGAATTCTTCAGAAAGGTCAAAAGACAAAGAAAGGGTAAGGAACTGTGCCCGGTTAAAGGAGACCAAAGAGAGGGAGCTAGAGTCCCACAAAGGACATTAGAGCAATTGACAACACTGGAATACAGCCTACAGATTAAAGTAGTGTATCGGCATCTGTCTGAATCTGGTTGACTATACTATGGTTTTATCAGAGAAAAACACCAATGAGGTATTTAAATGGTAGAAGGGCAAGAAGTATGCAACAGGACTCAGAGAAAGAATGTACATGTGTGTACAGAAAGAAAATGATAAAGCAAAAGGGCAAACTAAGAATGACTCTGGATAGAAATTATTCAAGTGTTCTCTGCACTATACTAGCAACATTTTCATAAATTTGAAATAATTTCAAAATAAAGTTTTAAACAAGTCTATTTGACTTTCGAGTTCTATCATTTAAAATGGAAACAAAGACTGAAGACTAAACTAGGACTAACTGAAACAAAGATCCTAAAGAATCCTTATAGAGGATGTTAGTGAAAATGAAACAGGAGCATGTGGCTGACCCTTGAACACTGGCCCTCCCGCCCCACACAAGCAAAAATCCAGGCATAACTCTTCACTCCCCAAAACTGAACTATAACTGTCTACTGTTCATGGCAGCCTTACCGATAACATAAACAGTTGATTAACACATATCCTGTATTCTGTGATTATATACTGTATTCTTACAGTAAAGGAAGCTAGAGAAAAGAAAACATTATTAAAAAGTCCTCAAGTATTGTAATAGTGCTGTGCGGTGACTATGGTGAGCACAGCGTAGAGAGAAGTTGAATCCCCATGTTGTAGACCGGAGACTAATGTAACATCACGTATAAACCATACTCAAATTTAAATTTAAAGAAGGGGGGGGGATAAAAATCATAAAGAAGAGAAAATACATTTACGGTACTGGATTTACTGGGGGGAAAAAAAACTGGCATCAAACCCATGTTGTTCAAGAGTTAACCCATGCACCTTCTGCTGCATGTTATACTGCCAAAATTTGGGTCTGCAATATAAAAAAAGAACTAAACTTCTTTACATACCCCTCGTTAGAATGATTAATTTGTCAGTTTTTTATTGGCCCCTCAGAAAGTCTGGTAAGGCGTGATATGACATGAAATGGACACCAGACTGGAGACTAAGCAGACCATTAAATCAGGATATGCCCCCCCAATAAGCTAAGTGACTCTGTATCAGGTACCGAGTGGAAAGGTTCTACAATAGAATCCCTAAAGAAAGAGTAATCTAAGCACTTTGGTTAGAAGTCTCCAAAAGTATCAAATGATGTCACCAGAAACTCTACAAGGACACACAATCACTGTAAATTCAGCAACAGGGCTTCAGCCATTTGAAATGTAACTTTAAAGATACATATGGAGGGGTGCCTGGGTGGCTCAGTGGGTTAAAGCCTCTGCTTTCGGCTCAGGTCATGATCCCAGGGACCTGGGATCAAGCCCCACATCGGGCTCTCTGCTCTGCAGGGAGCCTGCTTCCTCCTCTCTCTGCCTGCCTCTCTGCCTACTTGTGATCTCTGTCTGTCAAATAAATAAATAAAATCTTAAAAAAATTTAAAAAGCTACATATGGAAAAGGGATCTTAAGTTTCTTCCCCAACTACTGGAATCTTTATGCCCATTACCCAGAATTACTAGGAGATTGTTTTTTGTTTTTTTGTTTGTTTATTTGTTGTTTTTTTTTTTACTAAAGGAGATAAGTTTAGAAGAATAAGGACAGGATTTATTACTATTTTTTAAATTATAATTGTGAAATGGCTTCATATCACAAAATTATTCCCTTGGGTTTTTTTTGTTTTTTTTTTTTTGCATAAATGAAGTCCATTTCTTCATAAAAGTTCCTGTACGTTTTAGGAGCAAATACAGGAAGAAATAAAGTGAAACGACTTTAAAATTAAAGTCATATAAAAATTCCTACTGCTGAAAGACAGTGAATTTACAAACAGGATTGTAACTTAGAGCTCTATGTTGACTTTCGATGATTTATACATGCTTCTGTAATTATGGGGTAATTTTTAGCACAAGATCTTAGCAAAGCAGTTTAGCAAGCCATCTCAATGGCTGGAACACTGAAACATTTAATCTCCATAAAACTAGTGCATACAATGATGCTACAAACAAACCCCAAAGGAAGAATTATAGCAAGGCACAGTGTATTTTCAAATAAGACAACAAATATGCTTTGCAAAATGACAGAGAAATGTTAGCTAGATATTTTCAGTGGTACATACAGGATTACACTTATCTGAAGAGGAAGAAGTCAAGAAAACTGAAATTGCTTTCTGCCTATAACAATACTTTCGGCACAACAAAAGGTCTCTCCCCCACCCTTGCACATCAGCAAAATTTAACCTAATAAACGGGAAATTACCTGAAGTGGTTAACATTCAAGGGTAGAATTAATGCACACGCGTATCCATAGCTTCACGTCATACAAGTCTGTCTGCACCCCACACCATGACAGCCAAGGACAAATGCAGCACCAAGAAACAGCACAGAGCAAAAAGCAGAGCAACAAAGAGCAGAAAAAAGGAAACTTCAGTCATTGAGACAAGTTCATCAGATGAAGCACAGGAATCAGACTTAGGATTCTTTTTAAAAGAAAAGCTTGAGATAATAACAATAACAACAACAAAAAAGAAAAACAACAGAAAAAGAGGGATGTGCAACACACACATATTTGCTCCAGTGCTTGTGGAATAATGCATATTTCTAACTTGGGAGGACAGAGGGGACACCCGGAGCTTTGTATGTAAAAAGAGCTTCAGAAGTTTCTCGGATTTTAAAAAGTGTCATTGAAAAGAATGACCATACGAAGAGAATACTCTTTCTCATGGTGTGTGACTTTTCTTCCCTCTTTAATATTCATAATCTCAAATTCTTAATATTTTCCACTTAATGAAAAAGAGATCTGCAATTTGTATCACTAAATTCAAGTCCCTCAGTTCATCATTCCTATAGTTGTGTCATGTACCTTCACAAACTAACGATGAGCAAATACAAAGGAGCACCAAGACGGAGCCTTCTGCACAGCACTCCAAAGTTAATTTCTTGTATTTTAGGAAATAAAATGAAGGGATCTGCAATCAGAGGTGTAATTTCTTCCCTTATTTATATAAAGTATTTTTAAAGTACTCATTGCACAAACTCTTTTAAGAAAGGAAGGTAAAAGCTTTTTAAAAAGGTAAAGACTTTACAAGAGAGTAAGTGAAGGGTTAGTAAAAATCCAGATTTTAGTACCTGTGCTAAAGTGATTATCAGTGGAATCAAGCCTGATTAAATCTCTGACGAAGACTGTGTGCTCCCCACTGTTAGCATCATTAGAACTATCCACGCTACCGTGGCTCACCGTGTCCCCATCACTTCCACCTGTGGCATTCGGAGGAGCTAAAGATAAGGACAACAGCAGTTCAATAACTCATGCACTGACCATTTCTGAAACGAAACACGAATGCCCCACAATTCATTTGCAGTTGCAGAACACTTTCTAAATTTGTGGGGGCAAAATAATTTGGGACTAATGTAATCTCTATCTTTAGTTGTATATGAAAACATCAACCAAAATTTCATTTATGTTTTCTATTTCATACAATTAAACACTCGTATGCCTATATAAAGCTTATGATTCAGCAATAGATTATCTTTCCAACCACGTGTATTACCTGATAGTGAGGAGACCTGTGACTTTGGCACAGTCTTTTTAAGCGGCTGCCTAAATTGTGCCAAGCCATGTACCACATTCCGTACCTTCGTCCATAAGAAGATACCACTGCGGGTACTGCTAGGCCACGGGCTCTCCAAAACTACCTACAGGTAAAATAACGGTTAAAAATAAAGATTGTTAGGAATACTTTATTTTTTTTAAGAAATACATACACATAAAATACATAAGTCACTATAGCTTAAAATCCTAAAAGAAGTTTGATGAATAATAAAACGTACAAAAATGTATCAATCTTAGTAAGTAGCACAGGTTGTCCAATGTCGATCCCACTTACCTTATTATAATAACCATAAGTAATAGCATTTGGCTTTATCTTAGCAGTTTTCATTTCAAATAAGACTCTAACTGCTAAAACAGGGTGACCCCAAAGTCCACAGAGCTGCATGACTACTCGATAGCACACCTAACAGAAAAGAACATCAAAGCATGAGCAGTTGGTTAGTCAGTCTGTGGCTCACAGAAATGTTTAAATTACTCAATTCTTCTTCTCAAAGGCATTAAGCACTATTTTATCCTTTGTTCTCTCTATAAATTATTTTAAAGATATATTCATTAATGAAAACACCTGCCTCAACTGTATCACGTAAGACCGACATGCACGTATGCCATTTGTTTCAGCAAAGTTTACACAAAGAGAATGACTATTATTCCCCATAATTTGAGAAGAAATTTATTTTTTAAATCTAGTATGATTAAAATAACTCTCTCCCAAATCAGGCTCTATATTCTGTGCCAAAGAAATTAAAGACAACATCTCCCGGATGCCTATGTAACAAAAGATTTTGTAAATCCACATCCTAGGAAAGTATGAGAAGAAACTTGAGGGGCGCCGGGGGGCTCAGTCAGTTAAATATCTGCCTTCACGATCCCAGAGTCTTGTGTCTGAGCCTGGACTGCTCAGCTCTCTCTGCTTCTCCCTCTCCTCCTCCCCCTGCTTGTGTGCACATGCTCTCTCTCTCAAATAATATTATTAGCAAAGGCTTTTCTAAGAATATGTGTTTACAGAGGAGGGCTCGATCTGATCACAAGAGGACAAGTGAAGTTAGAAGACGAAGACTGAATCTCACACATCAAAGACACAGTAGAAAGCATGGAGAATAAATAGGTACCGCAAGGGCTCCGGGCGAAGAGGTGAGCCCGCTGACGGGAGCAGTGCCGGAGCGGCCACAGACTCTCAGACAGCGTAGTCTGGGAATAAGGAAATGCACAGACAGAAGATACTCTTCTTGGGACTTATCAAATGTGCTCTGTTTATGACAGAGTTGGTTAACAAAAAGGTACTGTAAAGCCAAGTTGCTCTCAACTAAAGGGGAAAGTAAAAATTTTTCAGAAAGGATATTTCAGTCAAGAGAATAGAAGAAATGAAATAGAAAGAGATATGAAGAGGCCAAGGGTTAAAAAAATGAGTATCTGGAAGCCAGAAATGGAGAATGTAATTTAGAAACAGGAGGTCAGAAACTGAGAGCAACTGTATAAACGACTACATGAATCCGGGAAACTGAAGGGACTCATAAGGTGTGAAGGGAGGAAAGAGAATGTAGCACACGAGGGTTCTTCAAGTATCTGAAGAGATGTCACATGAAAGAGGGAATAAACAGTCTGTGCAATTCCCAAAAAGCCACAGGGGGGTGAAACTGAGCTCAACAAGAAACACAAACACTTCCTAACCATTAGACCCAATTCAAGCATAGGCAAGATCTCACATGCTACAGACTTTTTTTTTTTTTTTTTAAAGATTTTATTTATTTATTTATTTGGCAGACAGACATCAGAAGTAGGCAGAGAGGCAGGCAGAGAGAGAGGGGGAAGCAGGCTCCCGGCAGAGCAGACAGCCCGATGCGGGGCTCGATCCCAAGACCCTGGGATCATGACCTGAGCCGAAGGCAGAGGCTTAACCCACTGAGCCACCCAGGAGGCCCCAAATATGTATTCTTAAGTTTTAAAAAAGTATTTCTTTCTTCCAGTTGTGGAGATGTAATGACTTCAGGAGACTAAAAATCTGTCAAAATAACTCATTAGAAGTAGGAGTACAACAAATTAAGCTCCAAATTTTAAGCTTCCTATCAGTGTTTATTAAGGAGATAGTCTAAAAAATTTTTTTAGCTTACTGGTTGTAACTGCTGTGTGTTAGAAATGAGAGAACATAATTCCTTGTACCAAAGACTACCAATGAACTTTAATACCTATAGAGGAAAATACTTTTCAGGAAATTTATGATATGTACTATGAATTTATACTTATCAAACAAACTTAATGAAGCACTGTGCTTTGAATTTAGAGTACAATAATATCATTCATAGAGCATACTTTAAAACACTTTAAAAATATTTCACAGAGCACACTTAAGAACACTTTAAAAAATATCTTATGCCTTTCACAAGTTAAAACACATCTTAGAAAACTAAATAACTCTATTAGAAATGCATATGGTACGAAACACAGATTCTGATCAAGTACTTTTAATTTCCAAATAGTTTCATAAACATCAGATGAAAGCAATGTAATCAAATATAAGAATAGGTATTTTAGTACTTGTTTCGTAATTTTATTTTTGAAACTTTCATAACATACAGTTAATACTTAGAGAAAATGAGTTTTAGTGTCCCCACAAGCATTATCAAATCTTCATATTATATGTGTATATTCACTTAAGATCTTTTTTATTTTAAGAAAAAATATTAGCACTGAAGCCTATAATGCGCCCCTCTTCAATCCCATTTCTCTTCTATCCCTGTGCTTTCCCTTCAGAGAACCTTATTTCAACTTCATTTTAAGTTCTAACCTGATTCTAAAGACCATTTATAGTTATTTTAACACCAAAAGTTATTTTTAAGAGGGAAAACTTGCAAAGACAAAGGCTAAATAAGTTGTCCAGTTTCCTCAACGATTAACCGGACAGTATCACTACCTATCTCTTAGGATGGCTCTGAAGCTTAAGACAGAGAGTGCCTGTAAAACCTTTAGCATATCAGTCACCGAGTGCTCACCTTCCACTGGAAGTCGGGTACTATTCTAGGCACACTGTACATCAGCAGATTTAACCCTCAAGTTATACTTATAAAGATGGGACCAACTATAATTATCTACATCAGTGGGGCAATTCTGACCTTCAGGGACAGCTGGCAATGTATGCAGACATATCTGAATGCTGCGTTGAAGAGGGACTGCTCCTGGCATTAGTCAGGCCAGGAGCATTAGAGAGGCCAGGGATGCAGCTAAACATCCTACAGTGGACAGGACTGGCCCACAACAGAGGATTATGTGGGCCGAAACATCAAGAGTGCCAAGGTTGAGAAGTCTGGATCAACATTTTCAGATACATTATCTGAAATATATACAGGTTATATAACTCATCCTAGGACACAGGGCCTAAGTGGAGAGCCACTTACTAACAGCCTATTCCCAATTTGATAAAGTTGTATCAAGAATAAAATGATGGGCACCTGGGTGGCTCAGTGGGTTAAGCCTCTGCCTTCGGCTCAGGTCATAATCTCAGGGTCCTGAGATGGAGCCCCGCATCGGGCTCTCTGCTCGGCAGGGAGCCTGCTTCCCCCCCTCTCTCTGCCTGTTTATGATCTCTCTCTCTGTCAAATAAATAAATAAAATCTTTAAAAATGTATAAAAAATTAAAAAAATAAAAAGAATAAAATGAAGTAGGGGTGCCTGGGTGGTTCAGTCGGTTAAGCATCAGACTCTTGATGTCACTCTTGATGTCTCAGGGTTGTGAGAGGGAGCTGGGCGTGGAGCCTGCTTAAGATTCTCTCTCTCCCTCTCCCTCTGCCCCTCCCCACTCTCAAGAAAAAAAAAGAATAAAATGAAGTCAATATTATTTTCTTTTTATCAAGTGCAAACTATCTGACCTAACTAAGGCAGTCTCTGCTTCATTCCAAAGCAGTAATTTTTAAATAAATATATTTAAATATAAATTCATATATAAAATTTTTTATATATTATTTTATATTTGCAATATTTATATTTATATATTTATATATTGTATTTTATGTTTATATTTATATATTTAGTGTTATTTATTATATGTTATATATTAATTTATTATATATTATAAATTATATTATTATAAAACAAATAAATATATTTAAAAATAAATGATAAGTATTAGCTCCATGGAACAGAGTAATATTTAACCTCCCCTGCTTAATGAAAATACTTGAGAACACTTTAAAGCAACTGAGACCTAAATTCCCTTGGAAATACAAAAATAAAATGTATCCTGGTAATGGTAACTCGGTTTGTTATAATCACCTCATCGAGCGGATCCACGTCTGTTTTCCGCATCTTAATGAGAACATCATACGCCTGCTGCAGTGCTCTGACCTTAGGGTGAGAAACTCTCACGTGAGCCGGGAGACAGATAAACCACAAGCTGTAACAGTGACTGAAGAGGCACTTGGCCCACTGTGGTGGATTTGTGTAACATCGCTTTGCCAACTTATGAGCTGTTCTTATCTCCTAGGAAGAGAATAAATAACATATTACAGCATTTGGGACACTTGGCTGGCTCAGTCAGGACAGCATGCAACTCTTGATCTCTGGTTCATGAGTTCAAGCCCCACACTGGAAGTAGAGATTACTTACAAAAAGAAAATTAAAGAAAAAAAATCAAGGTATTTATTAAAATCCACTAGGGTGGGGATAAAAGTGAGAAGGAAAATAGAGAGAGGAATGTAATATAAAATCTGACTCTAACATTAAGCATTTCACAGTTTACTTTCATGAGTGGCTTCCCACTTAGTGCCATGTAGGACCTTCAACATTCATCTACAGAAGCACTTTATCCTCTCCTGTAACTATTTACTGGCAAGCACATGTTTCCCAATAGACTAGAAATCCCTTAGAAATAGAGATCATTCATTTTTATATAATATAATGGCTAATCAGTTGCCCCTCACATAGAAGGCACTCATATGCTTGATGGATAAAAGGGTTTGAACCATTTAGAGCTTGTCAGTCCACTGATGGCATTCTTGAAAAGTGATAGTCTTTCCACCTTTCTCCCTGCTGAAAATGTTTAAGATCTCATAGGCTATTTCCTGCCAAGATTTCCACTCTATCCTCCCTCACCAATCTTTAATTCTTTCACTGACTGATTCCTTAAAAAGATATATGCCATTGCAGGCAACAGTGTGATCAAGATCACAGACTTTCTTACCCCACAGACTAGTAGTTGTATTTTCTACCTCTGATTCTCATTCTCATTTAGGTGGAAAAGAGGTATCAAAACCACCTGCAGAGCTTTAGTCAAACTATATGCCCCATGGGGCACACGGGTGGCTCAATCGGTTGAGCACTTGGCTCAGGTCATGAAGTCAGGGTTGTGAAATCCAGCCCCATGTCGGGCTCCATGCTCAGCAAGGAGCCTGCTTGAGATTCTCTCTCTCTCTCCCCTCCCCTCCGCATGCTCATGCTCTCTTCCTCACCCTCTCAGACAAACAAATAACTCTTTAAAAAAAAAAAACAACAGGGGCACCTGGGTGGCTCAGTGGGTTAAAGCCTCTGCCTTGGGCTCAGGTCATGATCTCAGGGTCCTGAGATCAAGCCCCTCATCGGGCTCTCTGCTCAGCGGGGAGCCTGCTTCCCCCCTCTCTCTGCCTGCCTCTCTGCCTACTTGTGATTTCTGTCTGTCAAATAAATAAATAAAATCTTAAAAAACAACAACAACAACAAAAAACAGAAACTATATATACTCCTGGAAACCACAGAACCTTCCAGGTACGTCAGACTACCACTGTGTGCCTTGCACTAAAGATCCGTCTGCTGGGATGTGTTCTAAATAAAAATGTCCTGGCCCTTCATCTTTCTTATGAGCTCTATTTCCATTACATTCGGAAGATATATTTGAAAATATAGTTACTTGTTTTTCTAAGATGGGAACGTTCTTTTCTTTTCCAGCTAGCCTGGGGGACAAAAGTTCTGGTAAATAGGAGCTTTAAAGATTTAGTAACCAAATTCTCCCATTGTAAAAACTGGCTTTTATTAAGCCGGTAATAGCAAAATACATATATGCTAATTTCCCTTCCGACATTGAGAGAAACGTGTATTATCTGAAATTAAGGAACACTTCAGGTTACCTCTAGCATTTGGGGGACTGTACACAACCTGGTAACACCTGAATTAAAAACTTCATTCTGAAATTTTACATGTTTTGTAGACCACAAATATGTCAACAATATATGTACAAAAGATTTTCATTTTAACTCACACCTAACCATAGATTAACTCTTTATACCTAAATCAGATATAGTATGTCTATAAGATGTTCTAACTTGTCCTAAAGTAACTCCCTTTAACTTCCTTTAAATGTAATATTTGGCAAGATAAATAACTGCGAGAGAAATCATAATGAGATACCATTTCACACACACAAGGATGGCTATCATCAGAAAGACAGATAATCACATGAATGAACAGGGATATGGTGCAACTGGAACCCTCATACACTGCTGGCAGGAATTTAAAATGGTAGAGCTATTTTGGAAAGCAGTCTTGACAGTTCCTCAACAGGTTAAAACATACAGATACCATATGACCAACAATTCTATTCTAGGCACTTACCCAAGAGAAACAAAAACACACATCCACGCAAACACTTGTACACAAATGTTCACAGCAGCACTATGCACAACAGCCAAAAGATAGGAACCACTCACGTGTACATGAATGAATAAATACAATGTGGTATATATCCATACAATGGAGTATTATTCAGCAATAAAAATAAATGAAGTACTGGCACACAGTGAAACACAGAGAAACTTAAAAATATCATGCTGTGTGGAAGGAACCAGTCACAAAAGGCCTCTTGCTTTATATTTCCGTTTATGGAATATTTATCATGAAATGCCCAGAATAGGTGAAACCATAGAGATAGAAAATAGATAAGTGGTTGCCTAGGGCTGTGGGGAATGGATGAGGGGGTTAACAAGTCAGAGGTGCAGGCTTTCTGGGGTAATGAAAATGGACTGTGGTGGTGGTCACACAACCCTGTGAATAAAAGCCACTGAGTAGACTTGACATGGGTGAATTGTATGGTATAGGAATGTACCTCAATAAAGTTGTTTTTAAAAAAGTGTATTTGGTTCCCCAGGATTCTCTTAAAGCATAAACATACGCATTCAAAAACTTCAGCCTCAATATTATAAAAGGGTTGCGAGACATCTTGTTTACTTAACAACCATAGAGGGTCTTCAAATGGTTGCCATGGGTGATAATTCTAAACTATGAGCTGCATATCACATACACATATTTTACATTTTAAATTAGCATGTATTAGATAAAGAATATCTGACCTGTTTAGTTCTCTTAGCCATGAGTGCTGGACTGTTTGTAATGCTAGTCCCAGTAGGGTGTCTACTAAAACAAAGTTTCAACTCCTGTGGTCTGTCAAAAAGCTTAAGGTCCAGTCTTGGGAAGTATTTGTAACTAAAATAAAAAGCAAAAATAGAGCTGCTGATTTAAGATACATTAGCTTCTCACATTATTCCAGAATTTAGGTATTTCTACATCTTAAATAGTACCCAATATTATTTCCCAAAATCCGGATATAGAAAAATAATATTTTTCAAAACTATAAGATGATGTAGTTATAAGATACACAGACTACCTACATGGAAACTTTGGCCTCCTCCCCACCCTGCAATTTATTTTCAACCAATCCCCGCAAAACAGAAAATCTTGATATCTTACTTGATAGAGGAATTAGTAACTTTGAACAGAAACCATGTGTTCAATAATAATTTATATTAAAAATTAACATTTAGTATACTTTGTATGCTTTGTTTTTCTTCATAACAGTTTAACTTCATAATATACCCTGCAGTGGTATTTAAGGGGAAAAGAATCCATAATATTTTATTTTAGGGCCATACCATAATTTCATCATTCTTTATTATCAGACATTTTTAGGTTATTTCTCAATTTTTGCGATTAAAATATCTGTGTTACTTATATCTTTATGAAACTTTGCTTAATGTCTTAGGATAACACCCAATAACAGAGTTTGCTATAGTCAATGTTTATCAAAAGAATCAAAATTATTATAGTCACTATCAAATTATTTCAATTTCAGTATTTTAATATTTCAATTATATACAGTCTATATAGTAGCATAACCTATTTTCAATCTGATAGATTAAAAATGCTTCTACTCACCATTTTGGTTTGCATTTCTTTGAATACTAGAAAAACTGAATATATTTTCATATTATTAATTATTGGAATTTCTTCTTGGAAATTGCCTACTCCCTACCTTTGGCTAATTTTCTTCTGGGAGATATGGTCTTTCCTTATTTGATTTAACTTATACATGGTTCCAATGTATAGTAATTAAACCAAAGTAAAAAAAAAATCCTATAATTAACAGGTGATCAAAATAACAATTAAGCCACTAAACTCCAGTATATAGTCTTCATTCTTATCCAGTCTAGGTAAGATAATATATTAATTCCGTATTTTTGGAAGCCAGTTATTTTATACTCCCTTTGCTTCAGATATTCTTTTAGGAATGCAGCCTAAGAAAAAAACTATGTATATACACAAGGATATAGATAGCAAAGAACCAAAAAAAAAAAAAATCCACAAGCGATTAAATAAACCACAATAAATGCATGCAATATGGTCATTCAAAGTGATATGGCACAAAAATATTTGTTAGCATGGAAAAATGTCCAGACCACTAAAGGCAGACACAGGTTACAAAGAATATGTACAATACGAACTCATACCTGTTTTCATATAGTAAATGCAAATTTGTAGGAAAGCTATACATATAGTGGTTAACAGACATTAAACTGTGTATTATCATAACAACAAATAAAAATCAAGTACATTTTAATTTCTTAAAAGGTTCCCATCCAAATCTTATTCTCCAAGTTTATTTTTTTTATTATTTTTATTTTATTTTAAATCCCAGTGTAGTTAACATACAGTGCTCTATTAGTTTCAGGTGTATAATACAATGATTCATCAACTCCATACATCACCCAGTGTTCATCACGGACAAGCGCCCTCTTTAATCCCCATCACTTATTTTAATAAATAATGATTCCTGGCCCTCTACTCTGGTATCTTACTAATAATAATAAATGAGAGTTTTAGTCTTTACTCTGACAACAAAACTCCCACACATAGAAGAAACCTCACAGAAGTAAGCTTATTCTTCTCCAGAAATGAAGTTTTTAAAGATTAAAATATGATTAAATGTTTAGGTGAACAGTGATTTGGTTCCCTTTCCAAAAAGGCTGTCCAATTTTTAAATTACAATACCTGGTAACATCTTTGTATAACATTCATCTTCATTAGTTTGCTGAATTAATTTTGAAAATGACTTTCACAAATGACTAATATACATATCTACTAATATATAATCACAAAAGATCAAAATGGATTACTAAAGCTGAACCCAAACAGCAATCTAAAAAAATTCCTGCTACCTGTACTTCGGGGACAGATCCTTCCCCTCATCAGGGGGCGGCTCCAGCGGCATGATGAACACCGTGTGCTCACTTTTCTGGGAATCATCTAGCTCTATCAATCTGGTATCTTCGGCTGAATCAAAATCAACCTGAAAATAATTATTTTCTCCAATTAATCTGCATATAAGCAGTATCTAGTTTTGAAATTTTAAAATGTAAGAAAAAATACCTTATCCGTTTTCTCTGTGCCTTTATCAGGAAACAGCTAGAAAAGAAGAAAAGAATTCTTGGTGAAAATGTCTAATGTGAATTTATTAGAGATGATCTTAAATTCTTATTTTAAAAACTATCCTTTTTTAATACTGAGCAGATAGGAAACACTTCACATATATTTGGGGGGCCCTACGCTGTCAGGTTACTGTATAATATTTTTCTTATGGCTATTAGGATAGAAACAATTTATTTATTTTTTATTTTTTTAATATTTTATTTATTTATTTGTCAGGGAGAGAGAGAGAGAGAGCACAGGCAGACAGAGTGGCAGGCAGAGGCAGAGGGAGAAGCAGGCTCCCTGGCAAGCAAGGAGTCCGATGTGGGACTCGATCCCAGGACGCCGGGATCATGACCTAAGCCGAAGGCAGCTGCTTAACCAACTGAGCCACCCAGGTGTCCCGAAACAATTTATTTTAAATAGGTTTTTCATAAATCCTCTTCACAAGCAAAAAATGGCCAGTCACAAGGGGAGTCTGGCTTCTCAAATAAAAAATTTCATTGTTATTAAAATCTTGCGTTACATACTGATATCATCTAAGCTTTCCTCTAACTGGATGATGTCAGACTATCAATTTTTAAGTAATCAAAACACTGAATAGTTTTAATCTTATCCCCAGAGGTCTACATCACATTAGTAGAATGGGAGAAAATCATTCAAGTCCTCTAAGGAGACTACAAACATTATGTCATAATATTCTACCTTTTTTAGATATAATCTCAAATTTTACATACTATGGCTCAGATAAACAAATCAGCCCCAAGATCCACGTAGCAAAAATAAAAACTCTATTAAAAATAAGAAAAAAAATGTGAGTCATTAACATGAAGAATCAACTTAAACTTCCTTACAATTGGTAAAACTTTGATAGTCATATTTCCAAATGTGCTTCATTAAAATAAAAAATATGTATTTAGCAAAAGTATTCAGAAGGATTAAAACAAAGGAACAAAACGGCATATGTTGGGTGCCTGGGTGGCTCAGGTGGTTGAGCGACTGCCTTCAGCTCAGGTCATGATCCCAGACTTCCAGGATCGAGTCCCGCATTGGGCTCCCAGCAACTTGGGGAGTCTGCTTCTCCCTCTGACCTTCTCCTCTCTCATGCTCTCTCTCACTCATTCTCTCTCAAATAAATAAATTTTTTTAAAAAAGGCATATGTTGACTACCTTGCAAAAATGTATAATGTTTAAAATGTGTAACTGAATGAAGAGAAAACAAAAACCAAAACACAAGACTCCATTACCCATAAAACTAAACTTTCTTAATGAACTACAAAATCTTATCTTACTTAGGTAAATAAAAAAGGTATTATTTAGGATTTTCAATGAAATGTTCTTAGTACTTAACAGTTGCAAACTAAAGTGAGATTCAAGAAAAATTAGCTACATATAGTGGAAACAAGGTATCATAGAGGAAAATTATTCTTATATTAAGCCTAGAACTGGACACTTGCACAAATGCACAAACCTACACTGTCTCCCTCAGATCATCTGGACTAATAATAATGATGATTATAGGAGCGCCTGGGTGGCTCAGTGGGTTAAGCCTCTGCCTTCAGCTCAGGTCATGATCCCAGAGTCCTGGGATCAAGCCCCACATCGGGCTCTCTGCTCAGCGGGGAACCTGCTTCCCTCTCTTTCTCTGCCTGCCTCTCTGACTACTTGTGATCTCTCTGTCAAATAAATAAACTCTTAAAAAAATTTTTTTTAAATGATGATTATATAGGCAGCCAAACTCGTTAATGTTTTTTTCTTTAACACTTATATACAGGACAAACTTACCTTTTCTATGCAGTCATCAAAAAATGCCAATCCAGTATCTTTATCACTTACAAAACTACATTCTTCTATGAAACGAATAAATATCTGTGTTTTGGATAAATGAGTATAGAACTTTGTATAGGTACGATCTCGACTTTTTAAAAATCCTGAAAAAAAATTATAATCAAATTCAAAATTCAAAGTGGAACTAGATATTAGACAAAATAGTATCTTAAACCTGTACATATTATATTCTCTTTACATATATCCACATTTATAGAAGCTTTCAGTAACCATATTCTAGGAACCATCATTCTTTCTGCCTGATTCAACCATAAAAAAGTTAACTTATACCACTAACCTTTTCACTGAAATCTGAGCCTCCTATAAGGAACCTTTAGCCCTAAAGTTCTCAAGCAGAAATTTCTTTTATACTCTGCCTAGTCTTAAATAAGAAAGGTCAATGTCCTTATTCTGCAATGCCACCAGACAATTCCTATACTGGCTTGTAAAAATCTCTGCTCTGCCCCTGACAGTTCGTGTGACTTGGCTATCCCACACTTTCCCCTGCTAACTGTAGTCATCTACTGACTTCAGGGACACTCTCCTTCATTCACTGAAGCCTAGGGCACATAATTCCAACTTCTCCTCTCCAACTCCTACCATTATCATTCTTCAACATCCATAAGGATAAACCACCCAATACTTTAACGAGTTCTTAAGGCCTTGAATTTCAATGACCTATGGTCTAGCCCACCTCAGTCACCAACTTCTACACACACACTCCTTGGACCTTTCTTGTTGGCATTCAAAACAATTCTGCCTCCTGAATCTAATTTACATATATATTACTTTCTGCCCATTACCCTTGTACAATTTGCTTACTTAAGTACTTCTACCAGGCATGGTGTGGGGGCTCTTTGAAATCTACAGTCATTCATAACCTTTTACTTTCTACCTAACCCTCCTGTCTTCACTTCTCTCCTTATCTAATATCAATTCCAAGTCCAAGTCCATCATTTCAGTTACTTTCTTGTCAACATTCTCAATTCTTTTGTCTTTTTTGTCAAACTCACCCAGTAAATCTTAACCCTGGAAGAATGTATTGCCTGCTTTCTCTGGATCTACATCAGTGTGGCTGAGTACAACTTGAAAGAGGAAAAAACCCAATTCCACAACTAGGCTGGCCAGAACCACTTATACCTTCATCCCTGACTAGCAACCCTATTAAATTTCTGGATCAATGTAATTTCCCTTTACCCATGTTTTCACAACTATTTACAATTCTTTTAAAGATTTATTTATTTATTTGACAGAGATCACAAGTAGGCAGAGAGGCAGGCAGAGTGAGAGAGGGGGAAGTAGGCTCCCTGCTGAGCAGAGAGCCTGATGCAGGGCTCGATCAGACCCTGGGATCATGACTGGAGCCGAAGGCAGAGGCTTTAACCCACTGAGCCACCCAGGTGTCCCTATTCCCAATTTTTTAATTCTCTCCTATCATGTTTTCCCCCCCATCTCTAATGATCACACCTTATACTGCAGAGAAAATGAAAATCATTAAGAGAATTGCCACCATTATCTCACTACCAAAAATCTATGGCTTTCCACAGCTATCAGTTACTCTCCTTCCCTCTTTCTACAATGGCTGTGTCCCTCTTACCTAAGGCCAGGCCCACCATATGAGCCTGGGATTCCAGCCCTTTCACTGTTCTCAGGACAATTTTCCATCTCAAGTCTCTCATTTTAAAAAACTTTCCTTAAAAAAATAATCAGATCCTTCCCCTTTCTGCTATTTCCCTTCTCAATAAATGGCATGGCCATCCATCTACTTGGTTGACAAAGACAAAAATTTCGAAGTTGCTCTTGACATCCCCATCTTATATCCCATATTCAATCTACCTCCTAAAAAACATCACTCTTCTACTCATACTACTGTTAATTAAACCAGGTCACTTCCATAAGCACTTGGACCAATGCGATAACCAACTAAGTAGTAGATCCATACTTTGGATGCCTCCATTCAATCTCTGCAAAGAATGCAAAGAAAAAAAAATTTATTACTTGATCTTTTAAAAATGCAAATCTGATCCTATTACCTACTTAAAGATTCTTCACTGGCTTCCAATTACTCTTAAAGACAGAAACCTTTCACTGGTCCTAAAAGATCCTACATGTTTTGGCTCACATCCACCATTTTCAAGCCACTTTTCCCTCCAGCCTTTCTTTGGTGCTTCAAAGCATTCCACAAGCTGTGGTCCTCACTCCATCCCCTTGAGATACTAATTAGTTGAGAAATGCTTAAGTAAAATAGAAATAAATTATTCTTCACAAGTAGTAACAAAAAGTCTTTTTTCTTCTCCTAGTGGATCCAGGCGATGATCAGCAAAGGCTACTAAAATAATTTAATGGGGGCACCTGGATGGCTCAGTGGGTTAAAGCCTCTGCCTTCATTCAGTTCAGATCATGGATCCCAGGGTCCTGGGATAGAGCCCCGCATCGGGCTCTCTGCTCAGCAGGGAGCCTGGTTCCTCCTCTCTCTCTGCCTGCCTCTCTGCCTACTTGTGATCTCTGTCTGTCAAATAAATAAATAACATCTTAAAAAATAATAAAATAATTTAATGAAAGGCTGAGGGGGGAGGGCGTGTGGGTGGCTCAGTTGCTGAGTGCCTGCCTTCAGCTCAGGTCATGATCCCAGGGTTCTGGGATCAAGCCCCACGTCAGGCTCCCTGCTTGGTGGGAAGCTTGTTCTCCCTTTCTCACTCCTCCTGCTTGTGTTCCTTCTCTCACTGTGTCTCTGTCAAAAAAATAAAATCTTTAAAAAAAAAAAGAAAAGAAAGGCTGTTGGGAAACCTATAACACATGAAATTAGACTGACAACACTTAAAACACACTGATCAATCCTAGGAGCACTAAAAACGGGACAGTCAGACATCCATGTAGGTTGCAATAGAAAGTAGTAAACACCATGTGTTTTGAATATTGGCACTACTTGCCAAGAAAACTGAATCTGCATCTAATCAAGCTCTAGAACAGTACTATTTAATTCAGTAACTACCACCCACATGTGACAACTGAGCACCTGAAACGTAACTGGTCCAAACTGAGATGTGCTGTAAATATAAAACACAGGTTGATTTCAAAGCCTTAGTATAAAAAAAAATGTAAAATATTTCATTAAAATTTTATTTTTTAAAAGGTTTTATTTATTCATCAGAAAGCGAGAGAAAGGGCATAAGCTGGGAAAGCAGCAGACAGAGGGAGAAGCAGGTTCTCTGCCGAGCAAGGAGCCTAATGTAGGACTTGATCCCAGAACCCTGGGATCATGACCTGACCCAAAGGCAGATGCTTAACCAACTGAGCCACCCAGATGTCCCTTTTATTTTTTTTCATTAAAATTTCAAAAATGTAATTACATTTTGAAATACCATTTGGGATATTTTAAGTTACAAAAATATACTATGAAAATTAATTTCCCTTATTGTTTTTTAAATTATAGCTACTAGAAAATTTTAAATTATATGTGTGGCTTACATTATATTTCTATTGGACAATGTGTCTCTTAATCCAGCCACAAGTTTACAGGAAATACACGTGATGAAAGAAACATTATACGGCACCAGAGGGACACGATCAGCCAAAAGCACATACCATACATATCTAGGAAATTCTAAAGGATAATTCAAAATTTATGGTGAGATGATGTCCTATTTGGGAAAAAAAAGGGAAGAAGGATAAAATAAAAATGGCAAAATGTTGATTGCTATTGCTGCTGAAGTTGGAAGGTGCTATATGAGAGTACATTATTCTATTTTCATACATGTTACAAAAGTCCCCCTGATAAAAAGTTAATCCAAAACCCACACATGTAATACCTATGCATTTTTCAGGCCCAAGCTTATTTTGTACTTCTTCAGGGAACCTTTCCCTGACCTAGCACTCTCAAAGAAATAGCCAATGTTCCCTTACAATACAATTAGTAAAATGTAATTAGTATTTCTGTTACTGTCTAATATCTGTAGCCCTCACTACACTAAATACTATTCTGTTAACAACAAAAATCTTAGGCCTAAGATACTAATGCAATTAGTATTAGTAATTCCATTACTAATGCCATTAGTAATGCCACTCTCCCTCAGAGAGAGAGAGAGAAAAGGAGAGAGAGAGAGAGAAAGAGTATGTATGAATTAGTGACCCACTAATGCCTATTAGGAAAACTGTATTTTTAGTTTGGCACTTAAGACTACCCATTATCTGACCCCTAATCTTATTTTCAGCCTTATATTTCACAACACCACTAAAACTCTTCACTTTGGTCAAACTGTACGTAATATGCTGTTATGGGCTGAACCCCATAATACTGCCCCCCCAAAATTCTTTTTTTTTTTTTTTTTTAAGATTTTACTTATTTGATAGACAGAAATCACAAGCACGCAGAGAGGCAGGCAGAGAGAGAGAGGAAGGGAAGCAGGCTCCCCGCCAAGCTGAGAGCCCGACACGGGGCTCGATCCCAAGACCCTGGGATCATGACCTGAGCCAGAGGCAGAGGCTTTAACCCACTGAGCCACCCAGGTGCCCCTAATGAATAAATAAATCATAAAAAAAAAAAGTGGAAATCTGGATACAGATTCACCCAGAAGGAAGACCACGTGAAGACACAGAAAGAAGACGGCCATCTTTACAAACCAAGGAGAGAGGCCTCAGAGGAAACCAATCCTGCCAACATGTTGACCTTGGACTTTAGCTTCTAGAATTGTGAGAAAATAAATTTCTGTTCTTTAAGCCACCCAATCTGTGGCACTGTGTTACGGCAGCCATGACAAACTAATACACACGCCTTACACATCCGTACTTGAGGTTTCTTCCACTCTGTCATTACCACTAGTGATAACAGTGTTACCATGAGTACTGTAATTTTACTAGTTGCTTCATATACATCTAATCTTCACAACCATTCATGAAGTAGGTGTCATCCTCATTTTATTCACAAGAAAACAGAACCTCAGAAAGGCTCAATAAATAGCAAAGGAGAAATTCCACTCAGATTAGGCTTTTAATACATATTGTTTTATTTTTTAAAGATTTTATTTACTTATTTGAGAGAGAAAGAGCACGGGAGGGAGGGGCAGAGAGAGAAGCAGACTACCTGCTGAGCAGGGAGCCCAAGACACAGGGATCAATCCCAGGACACTCAGATCATGACCTGAGCAGAAGGCAGACACTTAACCAACTGAACCACCCAGGAACCCCTAAAGCATATTGTTTATTTTTAGAAAGCCTTTCCTGATAAGCTCCATTTATCTAAATTCTACCCATTCTTCAAAGTTATGCTCTTTTTCCACGAAGTCTTCTGAAACAGTCATTTGGGAAACATGCTCCCTTCTTCTAAATTTGGGAACTTCCCAATAAATTATTAATTGTGTAAAATCTGTTTTCTTCAGTATCTGTTCCATTTTAGGAAGAATTTTATATTTATTTTGCATTTAGTACCCCATAGAGCTAGATTTTAACACATCTTTATAATCCCTATCTAATAACTAGTCAGACTTGGTAAGTGATGACTAAATATTCAAGAGATAGGTCATCCTGAAGCTGAGATGATAAAAGTCAAAAGGATTATGAGAAAAGTGGAGTCTTTTTAAAAGTAACTAGTGGGTAGATTACAGAAATAGAAAATAGTATTCATATGAATATTACTGTATTTGTAAGACTGCTACCACATAGAAAAATAGCTGAATTACAACGAAAATCTTGATAATTCCCTAAAATAACAAACAGTCAGAAAGATGAATATAGTGTTTTCCCCTGAAACAAAGCTATGTTTTTCAAAACTTCTAAAGACTTGTGGCCTTATTCAAAAAACTAACTGCTAGGGAATATTGTAAAGCCAAGAATGTATAAATCAAAGAATTATGTAAAACTGAGGAACCATCTAAAAGCAAATTGCCAGGTATGTTCTACTAAGATAACTAGCTATCTAGTAAATATAAGCAACATCTTTGACTTTTCATAATTAAAGATCTCCAGCTTCAGATTTCTCAGGAAAAATTAGAGCATAATGGAATTCTTCATAGAGCTAGATCACAACAACCCAAAATTTCACTGTATTTTAATATACATTTCTAAGAACTTACATAGTGAATATTTTGGGGGGAGCAATACCAAATAGAAAATATTTTTCATTTCAATGAAAAGTTAACTATATTTTCAATGCCACTCACCCTGTCGGTCAAACAATGAATCAACAGCTGTGGCTTTATTTGAAGGAGCCTCTGTGATTGGTCTGAGATATGTTCTATATCCTTTTAAAATAGATGCCATAAAACGCAAAAATGCCTCCTGAATTTCCATCTCAAGTTGTGTTGTCTTCTTTTGCCAGGAGAAATCTGCTTCGATTGGAGTCATCTCAATCGCTGAACCTTCTTGAGTCTTTCGGTGAACTGACAAATCCAGAGAAGATGGCATTAATATATAATATTAGACAAGTAATGATTAAACAATTGAGAAAATTGTCAAAATAAAACCCGTGACTTCCTGAAATTCCTCTCTTCACTAATATAAAGGGATCACTGGCAGGGGCTAACAAGGAGGCTCAAGCAGACAGGACACAAAGAACATACTCAAAAAAAAAATCATCAACCACAATATTAATGTCTTAGTCCTGAAATTTTGTTTTATAATGAGATTCCTTTTAAGGAGAGCAAAATTATGTTTAAACTTAAGAATTTTCTTAAGTTTTCTTAAATTCTTAAATATTTCTTAAATTCTTAAATATTCTTTCATTAAAAATATTCCTTTCTCTTCACATTTACCTGCAGACAGCTGAGGATACAACTTCTTCAGGGTACTAAGCAGATTTTTGCATGGTTTTTTGGGAAGCTGCTTCCAGTTCATGTTCTTCTTTTCATCTGATCTATTAATAAAAACACAATTAATAAAATCTGTTATAATCTCTTTTTACTTAGCAAAACTCTTACATCAAACTAAAAATGAAAATGGATAGGCTATTTTTGCTCAAATTATAATTGACATGGACAGTCTGAATAAATGGTTTTCAAGGAAGTCCCCTTTACATCTCAAACAACCTCAATCAAATTTGGTCATCTCATTCTAATGCTCTAACACAGATTTTCAAGGCTGGAGCTATGAATTCAACACCAATCTTGCTTCAAAAGTTACATTTTAGAACTATAATATTTTAAGTGACAAACTTCACTGATACTTCAAACTAACCGATTAGAAGCAAATCTCAATAAATATCAGAGAGTAATATGTAAAGCAACTATATTTCAAACAGCATTTAAGGAAAAAAGAACTTGGAAGTTCAAAAGAATATTTCTAAATAATGCATGAGTCAAAGTATTTTAATAGAAATAAGAAACATTTAAAACTCTACAAAGATGGTGTGCCTGGGTGACTCAGTCAGCTGAGTGACTGACTCAGTTTGGGCTCAGGTCGTGACCTCTGGGTCATGGGATAGAGGCCCACGTCAGGCTCCATGGTCTGTGTGGAGTCTGCTTGAGCGTCTTTCTCTCCCTCTCCTCCTCATGCTCTCTCAATCTTTCTCTCTAAAATAAATAAATAAATCTTCTGGGGAAAAAAAAAACAACCTCTACAATGATGAAAGCCTATGTATCAACCACAGGTCACAGCTAACACTATATACATCATCAAGCCAGTATCATTTATGAGCACAATGCAAACATTTAAAATTTTTTAGAAAATTTAATCTGCTAGGATATAAAAAAATAAGATGATATTTATTTCAGGAATGTAAAGATTATTCACTATTGATTTTATAATGTTATTTAACACACAGAAAACAAAGGAGAAACAATCTGTTCCACTTTAGAAAGAATTTTAGATTTATATTGCATTTAGTATCCCATAGAGCTAGATTTTAACACTTCTTTATAAAAAAAAATAGTTGTACAAAAGTATGATATTCAACACCTATTTAAGAGGTTTTTAAAATCATTATGTAGAAGTAGAAGGAAAGTTCCTTAATTTATTAGTAAGCAATCAAAACCCTAGAGTGGGGCTAGCAAACCTTTTCTCTAAAGGGTCAGATGTTAAATATTTTATGATTTGAGGATCATACAGCCTCTGTCACAACTTGTCAAATGTAGCATTATAGCATGAAGGCAGCCTCATAGAATATGTAAATGAATGAGTTTTGTAACTTTATCTACAAAAACAGGCCATGGCCAGATGTCAGTTCTTGCTTAAAGCAACAGTCATACTTAATGATGGAGTGCTCAAAGCATTCCCCTTAAAATTAGGAGTATGACAAGATACCAGCTATAACTACACTATTCAACAATGCTGGGATCCTAGCCAGAGAATTAAGATAAGAATTTAAAAATATATAAGGATTATACATGATGTGATTCTTTATAGCCAGAAAATGGAAGAGAATTTACAAACGAACTTGAATTAAGTCACCGTGCAGCAGACTACCTGAAAACCAAACAGCATTTCTGTAGTGCAGCAACAGATAGAAAATGTAATTTAAAATATCATTTAAAAAAATATATATCATTTATAGTACAATAAAAACCACACAGTACTTAGGAATAAATAAATCTAGGGCGCCTGGGTGGCTCAGTGGGTTAAAGCCTCTGCCTTCAGCTCAGGTCATGATCTCAGGGTCCTGGGATCAAGCCCCGAGTCAGGCTCTCTGCTCTTTACCCCCACCCTCTCTGCCTGCCTCTCTGCCTACTTACGATCTCTGTCTATCAAATAAATTTTAAAAATCTTTTTTAAAAAAAGCAATAAATGAGTCTAACAAAAGTAGTTCATGGTCTTTATGGAGAAAACACCAAAGTTTATTTTAAAAAAACGTAAAAAGATCTACGAAGTAAAATACTATATACATGGGTAAGAAGAACAAATCAAAAAGAAGTCATCTGTCTCCAAGTTAATCTATAAATTCAATAGAGTTCTAACCAAAATCGCAGCATAACCTTGCATGGAACTTAACAATATATCAAAATTTATACAGAAAAGCAAAGAACTAGAGTCAAAACAATTTTAAAGAACAAGGGTAAAGAAAGGAACCTGTCATCTCACAATACAACTTTTAAAAAACATTATTGAGATATAATTCACACACAATTCACCCATCTGAAACGCGCAAATTCAGAGGGCTGTTTAACAACCCACAGTTTTAGAATATGTCCATCACCTCAAAAAAGAAACCCTGCACCCCCCACCTCAGTCATTAACTTCCAATTCTCCCATCTTCCTATTCCTCACTAATCTACTTTCTCTGTCTACAGATCTGCCTTGGACATTTAGTATAAATGAGATCATCTAAGCTCTTTTAGCACAGTGTTTTCAAGGTTCATTCATGTTTTAGACAACCTAAATTTTTAAAAAGACTATTTATTTGAGAGAGAGAGAGAGCGCATGCACGAGCACTGGCAGTGGAGGCAGAGGGAGAGGGAGAAGCAGGCTTCCCGCTGAGCAGGGAGTGCAATGCGGGGCTCAATCCCAGGACCCTGAGATCATGACCTCAGCTGAAGGCAGAGGCTTAACTGACTGAGCCACCCAGGCATCCCTCAGACAACCTGACTCTAAAGCCAGTAAGACAGTAATATACTAGCAAGAGGCTAAAACAGACCAAAGGAGCAGAATAATAAGCATTTTATAAATATAAAATTGATTTGCAAATTAATATAAATATAGAATTATAAAATATAAAATATGTGTAAGTATAAAATATAAAAATTGATATGCAATGGTGCTGACACTAAAGACCACTGGGAAGAGATAAACTGGTTACCCAATATACAGTGCTATGTGAGAATTATTTATTCATGTTAGAAAAATGAAACTGTACTTCTATGTTATATCATACAGTAATATTAAGTTCAACTGAATTAAGGCCCTAAGTGAGAAAGGCAAAACTTTACAAATTTAAGAATATCCACAATACGGGTGCCTGGCTGGCTCAGCTGGTAGAGCATGTGATTCTTGATCTCAGGGTTGTGAGTTCGAACCCCTATGTATGGCGTGGAGTTTACTTAAAATGAAAAACAAAAAAGAAAGAAAAAGAATATCCAGAAAAATATTTCATGACCTCAAGGCAGAGGAATTCATATACAAGAACCAAAAACAGCAATTAATAAAAAGACACTGATAAATTTGACCAACTAAAATAAGCTTCTGTTCATCAAAACACACAACAGAGGGGCGCCTGGGTGGCTCAGTGGGTTAAAGCCTCTGCCTTTGACTCAGGTCATGATCCCAGGGTCCTGGGATGGAGCCCTGCATCGGGCTCTCTGCTCAGCAGGGAGCCTGTTTCCCCTCCTTCTCTCTCTGCCTGCCTCTCTGCCTACCTGTGATCTCTGTCTGTCAAATAAATAAATAAAAATATTTTTTAAAAAAACACAACAGAATGTAAATACAAGTCACAGTGTGGGAAAAGCTATTTGCAAAGCATGTAACAGACCAAGAATTAACCAGATTATATAAAGAACTGATACAAATCAAAAGAAGAAGACAAACTAATAGAAAAATGAACCAAAAAAAAAAAATACACTAATTCACAGAGAGGAAAATCAAAGGGCAAAAAGAAATTGTATCAACACAGATAAACCTCACAAAGAATGCCGAGTAAAAAAGCAAGTCACAGGAAACTATACAAACATGAAATTTTTAAAACATGCAAAACAAAATATCATTTAAACTAATACATGTATAATAAATGTTTCTAAAACACATGGGAATGATAACGATTAAACCCCCAAATCAAGGTAATAGTCAATCAGGAGCAAGATATGTTGCAGAGGACTATCCAGGGTTTCAAATTCACTGGCAATATTCTATTCTTTAATTTGTGTGATGGATACATGGGAGCTATTTACATTATTCTTTATAATTCTTGGGTATCTAGAACATTTCATAATTATTTAAGTATAATTGAGCAAAGAGTTCAAAGTTATTTTAGGTAAATAGAAATGTTACAGAAGAATCTCCATAATATTATTTTATTCAGAATAGTAATGAAACTAAGGCAAGTATCTGCGTTACAGCTCTATAAGCAATCATTTCCAAAAGCACCACAATGTATACAACCCTGAAATAACTGTTTTTCAGGGATAGCAGCTGGAAAACAACAAAATGTGTGCTACAGGAAATATCTGGTGATTCTTTACTTCAAGGCTCTAGGTCGAAGTATACATAGTAAAGAGCTACCATAATTACACAGTTTCAAAAGTAAATGGCAGATCCATTTCAAAAACATTTTAAGTGGGGGCCTGGGTGGCTCAGTGGGTTAAGCCTCTGCCTTTGGCTGGGGTCATGATCTCAGGGTCTTGGGATCAAGCCCGCATTGGGCTCTTTGCTCAGCAGGGAGCCTGCTTCTCCCTCTCTCTCTCTCTGCCTGCCTCTCTGCCTACTTGTGATCTCTGTCAAATAAATAAATAAAATCTTTAAAAAAAAAACCAAAACATTTTAAGTGATAGCAAATGTTTTCTTCCTTCACCTATTCCTTTGGTTCTCTTCGGGGTATTTTCCCAACCTACTCTACTGTTGTTACCACTGAAGTCTCACCACAGTTCTTACTCTATTCTGCCAATCTCAAACAGTAAAGAATAAAAATGCTCCAGGATCTGGAGTTCGGCACCAACACAGGAATTTTCAACAAGTACTGCCTTTTCCCATTTTTTTTTTCTGGGGGGTGGGCAGGAAGAGATTGGCTCTCAAGCACTGACCCAGAGCTGCTTTTATTAATGTCATACTCTTGTCTCTGAATCCTCAGTTACACCACTGCTATACATTTTATCACCTCCAGTAAACACAAAGTCTGACTGATTCTTAATATAAATTTTTCTGCAATAAGGGACACCTGGGTGGCTCAGTCAACTAAGCCTCTGCCTTCAGCTCAGGTCATGATCCCAGGGTCCTGGGATCCAGCCCTGCATCCGGCTCCCTGCCCTCTGCTCCTCCCCGTCCTTCTCCCCACTCATGTTCTCTCTCTAATAAATAAATGAAATCTTTTTAAAAAAACTTCTCTGCAATAAAATAGATCCCTAAAAAATTCAAATCTTGACAAGTAAGGAAATGGCATAATATCACCCTATATTCTAACTAAATTTAAACAAGTGAACTCATTTTTTCATAGCTTATAAATGGATTTTGAATTAAACCTAGAAAGCATATCATCTCTTGAGCTCTGAAAGCAGTGTTTAACCTTCTTTTTCAAATCCATATTCTCTTTTGACAAATATATTTTCTGCCAACTGCCAACATTATTATTAAAATATAAACTAATGTTTAACATGTTATTTTCCAAACTTTCCAGGATTCTGATAGCTGCCCTCACTGAGAATTACCGTATTAAAGATGAAAACTTACTAACAACGTCAAAAATAGCATATTTCTAGACGCTTTCAATGAACTATAAACCACAGATGGGGGAAAATATAAATGGGAGATAATATAAAAAAAATCAACTTACATATACAACATGTTTGTATCCAAGTCAATGCAAACAACATCTTGTGGTGGGTCATGAAGATCAAAATACCTCGAGTCAACTCCAACTATAAATGGTAAAGGTGCACTAAGGACTGCCGCCAGAGAAAGAGGACAAAGGGGAATATATGGGCACTGCCACTGAAATGGAAAGATCATCTGGGAAAAAAGTTTTAAAAAATTAACCAAATTTGAAATTTGCAATGAAAAGTATGTAATTAACTAATATTACTCAAAGAGACCATTAAAAAAAGCAGTGAAGTGTAGCTGCTTTTACCTTCCACTTCATTCCAAAAGCTTTACTAAGCAATACTATGAAATCTTCAAGCATGACAATTATCACAAGCACAATACAAATGCTAACAGTTCTTTGCATGTTAATTCTTCTAACGCCATATAAAACCCACAGCTACATTTTTTGGAAAAAGTCACAGCAGAGAGAGAACACTGCCCCCCAAAATTATAAAACAAACTCATGATCTTTAACTCTTATGCATTTCATCCCTCTATTAATTCTCAAAATAACCTTTGACTAAAATCCAACTAAGAATTCCAAGGACTGAAAAAAATTAAAATGATTCTCTTAAAAATATTAATAGTCAACTGAAAATTTCAGTAAAAAATTTCCTAGCTGTTCAAATAAACACAAAATGATCCAACTTCAATGAAGCGTGGCATCTTAAAAAATACTAGTGAGGGACGCCTGGGTGGCTCAGTTGGTTAAGCGGCTGCCTTCGGCTCAGGTCATGATCCCAGTGTCCTGGGATCGAGTCCCACATCGGGCTCCTTGCTCGGCGGGGAGCCTGCTTCTCCCTCTGCCTCTGCCTGCCACTCTGGCTGCCTGTGCGCGCTCGCTCGCTCTCTCTCTCTCTCTCTGACAAATAAATAAAATCTTAAAAAAAAATACTAGTGAATACAAAACACACCTCAAGAATCTTTACAAAGTTCTACCTTGTGTCATGTGCTTTTATTTTATTTTTTTTAATTTATTTATTTGTCAGAGAGAGAGGGAGAGAGAGCGAGTGAGCACAGGCAGAGTGGCAGGCAGAGGCTGAGGGAGAAGCAGGCTCCCTGCTGAGCAAGGAACCCGATGTGGGACTCGATCCCAGGACGCTGGGATCATGACCTGAGCCGAAGGCAGCCGCTTAACCAACTGAGCCACCCAGGCGTCCCGTGTCATGTGCTTTTAAAACAAAAAAAGACAAGTTTTGATAAATTAAAAAACAGACTGTAATTTTAATTATCAGCTAATATGAAAATTCTAATCACCAATAAAATTTTTCCTCTACTATAAAAAATACTTGTTATACCTTATTCATCATCACTCACTACAAAGAAATGCCTATAGCATTTATTACATCTGCCAGTTATTCCAAACAGTTCTTCGTGATGGGATTTTGTCTTCATTTATTTACTTAGAAAATATTTCAGCACTTAGTATGAGCCAAGCACTGTTCTAGATGGGGCTATAACAGTGAATAAAACAAAGATCGCTGCCCTCCTGAGGTTTATAGTTGAGCAAAAGTCAGCAAACTTTTATGTACAAGAAAGACAGAAAATATTTTAGGCCTTCTGAGCCATACTGTCTCTCACAAATATTTAACTTTGTCTCCATTAATGAAAGCACTCATAGGCAGTATATAAATAAATGGCCTATGTTCCAGTAAAACTTTATTTACAAAAACAGATGGCAAGCAGGATTTGACCAGTAGGCCGTAGTTTACCACCACCCGGTCTAGCAGAAAGAGGTGGAGAATTAACAGAGTACACAATAATACATATATCCTATCATGAAGCACAAGTGCTATGGAAAAAGAAAAACGAAAGCCAAGCGAAGGAGATTAGAGTTCAGAATAGGAAACAGGAGAGCAGGCTGTATTATTAAATAGGCAAAACAGGCAGACTTCATTAAGAAAGTGACAACTGAGCCTAACCCTGAAGGAGGTATCTAGGAGTTATCTAGGAGAAGAGTGCTTCTGAGAGAAGGAACAGCTACAGCAAAGGCCTTACGGTATGGGGCCTGCCTAATACGCTTCAGGAGAAGCTTGTGTGCTGGAGCCGAGCAGAGCAAGGCAGCAGAGTAGCAGGAATCACTAGAGGACAGGCAGGCAGGCAGACAGAGCCACTCCCACAGGACCTTGCAAGGACTTCAGATACCTACAGTGAAAACTATCTTCCATTCAACAAAAGGTACATTACACCTGCAACTATGTAAAAAAATTTAAAAACAAAACTAACAGGAAAATGTGGCACCCTTGTATTCACCTTTGACTTTTAATGCTCAATCATAAATAGGGTCATTTTCACAAAACTACCCATTGATTTCATCAATATTTGTTATGGGCCTCCATTAATTCTGGTATTCTTTGATACTCAAATCATTATCCTTCTGAAGCATTTATCCTGTCATCATTCCTTCCCCTTTTCTCTTCTTTAAATGATAAACTGCCAAACTTCCTTTATCAAAGGTTTTGCATGCAATTCAGGCAAGTTCTCCAACAACTGCCAAATCCTCATTTATCAATGGTTTTGCATGCATTTCAGGAAGTTCTCCAACATCGGTTACATAAATTTCATGCAATCTTGCATTTTACATGGATTTCTCATTACATATTACAACTGTTCCACCTATTCTTGCACTGTATTGTTGAAATCAAGGGACTGGGCCACAAAGATTCTGACCAACGAACATAGGTAAACACTAATGTTTTACAGGAAGGAGTGGGAACTTTCTAAAACTGTTCAGTTCATTAATAAATATTTTCACATTGTAATGGCTTTTGCTTTCAAATGTAACTGTGGAAGTTTGAAAAATTAATACACAACGAAGATCTCTGCTCCCCGTAAACTATGTCACACATTGGTTACTTCAGTTTTTACTCATAGTAGCATTTCCCTGACCAAATTAAGATCGTGGAAACATAACCCAGTTGTTGATTTAACAATTATTTAATTGAGTGCTTACTTACTCTGTGCTATTAAGCTGTGACTAGAACTGAGGACACAAGGATAATAAAGAGATAGGTCTTTATTTCCATAAGAGTTACATTCTTAAAATGGGGAAGGGAAGATAGAAGAGTCAACTATTTTAAATTAAACATATAATGAAAAATAAAGTTGGAGAAATGGAACATCCAAAATTCTATACAATGATCTATAAAGCCCTACATGATCAGACACCTAATTCCAATGGGAAGTCATCAAAAAACAGAGAAAGACTTGATTTAATTTTATCTACATTTTACATAAGAGCTAAGCATTTATACATTATCCTATTTCACAATCATTTAAAATGTTACAGGCTCACAATTAATCTGATTAAAAGTTAAAACAGGGAGTACTGGGACGCCTGGGTGGCTCAGTGGGTTAAGCTGCTGCCTTCAGCTCAGGTCATGATCCCAGGGTCCTGGGATCGAGTCCCGCATGGGCTCCCTGCTCGGCAGGGAGCCTGCTTCTCTCTCTGCCTCTGCCTGCCTCTCTGCCTGCTTGTGTGCTCGCTCTCTCTCTCCTTCTCTGATAAATAAATAAAATATTAAAAAAAAAACCCAAACAGGGAGTACTATGTAATTCATATGCATAATTTTAGGGCAAATGAAACTGGCCAGAGCCTCTTATTTAATATAGAAAGCTTTATTCATGAGTTTTGTTATAAAATCGTATAGATTCTCTGAAGTACTCTAATATACAAAAAATCAGAAACTGAAATTTTCTCTCAAATAGAAATCATTTTTTTTTCTTTATACTTACTATTTCCCTTTGCCACTCTATTATATTTATGTTAAACATTACCTGGCTATTTCAAAGTTGCTTTCATTGAAGGAAATTCCCCTTTAAAGTAAATATTCTGTCAGTTACCCGGTACTATAAGGAAAATTCTGTACTTACGGCTACGACAGCTTCTGCTACTCCAGTCAACACAGCTGGCCTGAGAGAATGCAGCAGAATCTTACTCTCAAGTAAAACAAAGAGCAGCAGGGTCGCACAATTCTCAGGACCCAGATTCATTAACAAGGTGCTAAAGTTGGCTCCACTAAGAGAAAAGAGAAAAAGATGATTATAAACTACTTCACTAAAACATGTTAAGATTTGCTTATTGAATTATTTCCTAAATATTACGATTGAGAATCTAGTGCTAATTTCAAGTCCTGATTTAGTTATCACTGAGAAGTAGTAAATGTAATGAAATAATATAACAGAACGATTCAAACTCATCCTTTTGTAACGAAGAGGAGTTTATGAGGGAAGATTTTCCCAAAGAAGCATTTGAGTTGAGCTCAAAGACTGGAAGTTAGGGAGAAGCCAACATATGCAGAGGCAGTGAAGCAAGAAAAGCTACCATCATTTCCAGGAAATTGAAATACACTTTCTGTTACTAAAGCATAGTAAAAAGGGGGCAAGAGATTATGTCAAAATAGAAACAAAACAATTTATTTGCATTTTCAAAAGGACACCTGAATGCAGTGTGGACAAAGAAATGAAAGAAGAGGAGTACCAATTAAAATGTTAATAACAAAACTGTCCAGGCAAGAGATCATGCTACCCTGGACTAGTGATGCAGATGAACAGACTTGAGATATTTGGGGAGATTAAAATCAGTTTATCCTGAATATTTAGCTATGAACTGGATACGAGGAGGGGAAAGGAAACAAAAAGGGAGGTATTCCCTATACCCAATCTTGCAACACTCTTAAGTACTTCATTTTTAAAGGGTGGGTGGCCCACCATCCATCTAGCTATAAAAGACAGACACATTAAGACTACACTTATGTAAAAAATAATACTTAACTTTATTATTATAGCCCTTAAAATATTTTAAAGCATTCTTCTCCCAAGTGAACGGATATATCATTTTAGATACTACTGATTACCTTAGTGGTAAAGGTGTAGAAACTGGCTGTGATAATATTAACGCATCGTGGACTGAAAGCTTAAGAAAAAAAAAAAGATGAATTAATCAAGCCAATCTTGAAACCTAAATATTTATATCAAGGGTAATACTGAAAGTAGTTTAATATGCAGACTGACATAGCTTTAGAAATATACTAAGATATAAAATGATAGCTGTATTTACTCAGAGGTATTATATTAGTTCTTTTAAATTAAATGGTTAATTCAACCGAATTTTGATTTAGTTAACTGTTTAAAACAGTTATTTTAAGGGACGCCTGGGTGGCTCAGTTGGTTAAGCGGCTGCCTTCGGCTCAGGTCATGATCCCAGCGTCCTGGAATCGAGTCCAACATCGGGCTCCTTTGCTCGGCAGGGAGCCTGCTTCTCCCTCTGCCTCTGCCTGCCACTCTGTCTGCCTGTGCTCGCTCTCTCACTCTCTCTCTCTGACAAATAAATAAATAAAATCTTTAAAAAACAAAAAAAAACCAGTTATTTTAAAATTATGAAATAACTGCTTTTTAACAGCTTCAAGTTTATTTGCTCTATAGACTGATAGGCATTTGGCAATTGATTACAGAAATTAAAACCTGCTTAAGTGCATAACTGAAGTACATTCAAGATTAACAACATTTGCCTTAATGCCACCATATCACATATAATGTTGATAACATCTTAGAAAACAATTTTTAAACAGCTTGCCTCTATAGATCAGTACCACTTAAAGCACCAGTCTTCAAACTGTTACTGGTCCAGGAAAAGATTGCATATAACTGGAGAGCAAGCCATTCAGGAACTCTAATGGCAACATAACACTGCTCCCACCCCCAAGTACATGATGAGAGGGCCCCTATCTTTGGACAGGGTACAGACACGTTCATGTCTACACTGCTCACATGGTAAGGTGCACATTTCACAAGCTGTAAACTTATATACGTCTGCTATTGATTAGAAATAAAAAGAAACTGATCCTTTAACACATAAATGTTTGAAGACCACTATTATAGATTATTTCACTTTTTCCCTCCAACTGCAAATCATTTCATATTTATTAGTTGCTCTGACTTAAAAACATGCCCATAACACAATTCTGGGTTTTACATTACTAAAATCAGCTACATAAAAGCCACGCACAGACCAAAGATGATAATGTCATAAATCAAAGACTATATTTCTTCCGATTCTGTACACCCAAATAAAACGTAAAATATAAGAAATTCAAAGACTTTATGAACACATATTGCTCTACCTCAAATTCAAAGGACCACAGACTCCACTATGCAATGACTAGAGTGAAGATATGCAGAGCTTCCCTCAAATACATTTGGTTTGGATTACCTGTATGAGGATTCTTGGTCTTTGTGGTGAGGGAAAAGGGATGTTTTGCATGAAGTGTGAAATGTGCCTAGAAAAAAAAAATTAAAATACAGATAATTACTTTTTTAAAATGCTTCATAGATTTTACCAAATATTAAAATAACACTATATATATATATATATATATATAAATAAAATTCCAGATCTGGCAAAACCACTTAGCTAAAATTTATGTTAAATTTATCTAGCATAGGGCGCCTGGGTGGCTCAATGGGTTAAGCCGCTGCCTTCGGCTCAGGTCATGATCTCAGGGTCCTGGGATCGAGTCCCGCATGGGGCTCTCTGCTCAGCAGGGACCCTGCTCCCCTCTCTCTCTCTCTCTGCCTGCCTTTCTGTCTACTGTGATCTCTCTCTGTCAAATAAATAAATAAAATCTTAAAAAAAATTTATCTAGCATAGATAAACGTATTCATCCCACTAAACTTCTGAAATGCACAATGTATTTCCTGATTAAAAGTCCATATTAATTATGCCTCCATCAGAAAGGATGAATACCAGACTTTTGTAGCAACATGGACGGGACTGGAAGAGATTATGCTGAGTGAAATAAGTCAAGCAGAGAGAGTCAATTATCATATGGTTTCACTTATTTGTGGAGCATAACAAATAACACGGAGGACATGGGGAGATGGAGAGGAGAAGGGAGTTGAGGGAAACTGGGGGGG